>CAJUXJ010000915.1:0-11443 GCA_910589775.1 Avena eriantha
CTTTCAAGTGAT
The DNA here is from genome assembly GCA_910589775.1 of Avena eriantha. NCBI lineage: Eukaryota > Viridiplantae > Streptophyta > Magnoliopsida > Poales > Poaceae > Avena > Avena eriantha. The sequence goes on from CAJUXJ010000915.1 coordinate 13, forward strand.
TCAAAATCAGTGATTCAAGAAGTCCATCTGAATGGAGTTTCTTCATACGCTTTACTACTCCAATGTGGACAAGACCGAACAGTGTCCACATTATGTAGAAATTAATCATTCAATTAATATTCGCTTAGCATCGATGTTGTGAACATGTGTATCACTACTATCGAGATGTCAGTTAGAAATACCAGTCATACTCAAGGTGCAATTAACATAAAAGATATTACTCATAATAAATCGAAACAACCTTTATTCTCAGGACTTAAAAGAGTAACCGTCTCGCAATAAACAAGGAAGCCTAGATCAATGTTCATACGCTTAACGCAGGCTACCAATAAACAATTAATTGAATTTAAAACTAATCCCGAAGGTAGATGTAGAGGGAGCGTGCCCGACGGGCAAGTATCACAATCAACCTTGGAGCCATTTCCACAACGATCATCGTACCCTCGTCTCTTGCCAGTCGTCGTATATTCCGCAGCTGCTCCTGTTTCGAGTTACAAATATGAGAAACGACACCAGTATCAAATACCCAGGCACTACTACGATTACTAGTAAGATACACATCTATAACACATATATCAAATATACCTTTCTTCTTGATGTTGCCGTTCTTCAGATCCGCCAGGTACTTGGGGCAGTTACGCTTCCAGTGACCAGCTCCCTTGCAGTAGAAGCACTCAGTTTCAGGTTTAGGACCAGCCTTGGCTTCTTAGCAGGTGCGGCAGCTTTCTTGCCGTCCTTCTTGAAGTTGCCCTTGTTCTTAGGCTTGCCCCGTTTCTTGAAATTGGTGGTCTTATTGACCATCAACACTTGTTGCTCCTTCTTGATCTCCACTTCAGCAGTTTTCCAGCATGGACGACAGTTCAGGCAACGTCTTGTTCATGCAGTGCATGTTGTAGTTCATCACAAAGTTCTTGTAACTTGGTGGCAGTGATTGAAGGAGACGGTGAATCCCCAATTCATTAGGAATCGATATTCCCAACTCTTGGAGCTTCTTAGCGTACCCAGACATGGTGAGCACGTGCTCGCTAACGGAGCTTCCTCTTCCATCTTACAGTTAAAGAACTTTTCGGAGGCCTCATAGCTCTCCATGGCCGCGCGAGTCTCAAAAATTAGCCTGAGCTCCTTAATGATCTCGAACGGGTCGTGGTGCTCAAAACGCTGTTGGAGCTCCGCTTCTAAACCGTACAGGATGGCACACTGAACTGTGGAGTAATGATTCTTCCGAGTGGCGAAAACATTCTTTTCGTCATCGGTGGCATTATCTGCAGGTGGGTCACCTAGCGGTGCATCGAGCACATAGGTCAACTGACCAGCCCTGAGGACGATCTTCAGTCCACGGAACCAGTCCGTGAAATTGCTTCCATTGTTTTAAGCTTTTCTTTCTCTAGGAACGCATTGAAATTGATGGAGGGGGTCGCCATAATCTACAACAATTTGCAAGTAGTTTAGACTAAGTTTATGACAAATTGAGTTCAAATTTAATTATTAAACTAACTAGGTGAACTCCCACTCAAAACAACATCCCTCACATTGTCTTAGTGATTACACGAACCAAGTCCACTACACCAAGTCCGATCTTCACGAGAGAAGATGTAGTTTCATCGGCGAACAATCTTCATGTTCATCATATCAATTATATGACTCATGCTCTACCTTTCGGTATTCCGTGTTCCGAGACCATGTCTGTACATGCTAGGCTCGTCAAGATAACCTTAGTTTCCGCATGTGCAAATCTGGCTTGCAACCCGTTGTATGCACACGTAGAATCTATCACATCCGATCATCACGAGATGCTTCGAAACGACGAGTCTTAGCAACGGTGCCAACTAAGGGTGAACACTTTATTACTTGATATTTAGTGAGAGGGATCATCTTATAATGCTAACCGTCGCGATCTAAGCAATACAAGATGCATAAAGGATTAACATCACAGGCAATTCATAATTAGTGTGATATGATATGGCCTTTTCTTCTTGCGCCTTTGATCTCCATCTCCAAAGCACGAACATGATCTCCATCATCACCAGCATTGCGTCAAGGTCAGTGGCGCCGCTTCATGGTTGTCCATCATCACCAGCAACTATTACAACTACTTGGAATAAAGCTATTACAAGATGAATAGACACGCAGGTCTTAACAGAATTAAAGACAACCATTAGGCTCCTGCCGGTTGCCATATTACAACAAGGATCATTGCATACATCAAATACAATCACAATCACATGTTGGCCATATCACATCACAAAACCCCTGCAAAAACAAGTTAGACGCCTCTAATTTTCTTTGCATGTTTTACGTGGTTTGGGGCTTTCGCATAAGACCGATCTTACCTACGAACAAGGACCACAACGTTGATACAAGTGTTGTCAAGATGCTCATTGTAAATTGAATCTTAACTATGGTGGGAGAGACAGACACCCGCAAAGCCACTTGTGCAAAGCAAGTTGCACGTCAAGCGTGGAGCAAGTCTCATGTGCGATGACATGTAATGTTAGCCCGAGCCGCTTCATCCCACCATGCCGCAAGATGCAAAGTACAACGCTAAGACACCGACAACAAAAGCATCAACGCCCCAAAAACATTGTGTTCTACTCGTGCAACAGATCTACGCATAGATACGGCTCTGATACCACTGATGGGTTCGTAGCATGGAAAACAAAAAAATTCTACCGCAAGAACGAACAAAACCCTAGATCTAATCTAGATAAAAGCCAAGATCTAATCTATTAGACATGAGCAACGAGATAGATAGGAACTAACCCTCGTAGATCCGAAAGCGTTAACGAGATTAGATCTCGTGGTTGATGTAGTCGATCACTTGCCGATCTCAAGATCGTGTGGACGATCCTTCCGGCGTCGCGTTCCAGCAGCGCTTCCGCAGTCGGTCAAGTAGGACGATCCTTCCGGCGCCGCGTTTCGGCAGCGCTTCCGCAGTCGGTCACACGTGCGGAGTCGAAGCAGACCTTCCTCTCCCCGTTCCAGCGAGCAGCGGAGGTAGTAGATCTTCTCCACGGAATCCCAGCAGCACGACGGCGTGGTGGTGGTGGTGGAGTAGAGAATTCTGCAGGGCTTCGCCTATGCCTGTGCAGAAGAATGGTGGAGGAGAGAGGCGGCAGAGATTGGAGTGTTATGAGGAGCAGGGGAGGAGGGGGCGCCCCTGCCCCTCTATTTAAAGAGGGGAGGGCGCCTATGGGGAGGGGGAGTCCTTGTAGGACTCCCCTCCTCCTAGGCCGGCGGATTGGGAGGTGGGGGGAGGAGTCCTCCTCCCCCACGACTCCGTATCTTGACCCACCAGGACTCCTTGATCCCTATCTTGATTTTCAAGCAAACTCCAAGATATCTTCTAGAACCTTCCGGAACATTCCGAAACCTTCTAGAATCCTCATACAAACACTCCGGAACATTTCCTACTCAGAAAATGATCCCCTATATATGAATCTTATTCTCCGGACCATTCCGGATCTCCTCGTGATGTCCCGATCCAATTCCGAGACTCCGAACAACATTCGGTCTCCAACGCACATTCCATATCTACTTAAAACAACTTCGAACCTTAAGTGTGTCACCCTACGGTTCGTGAATATGTAGACATGATAGAGACACATCTCCTATCAATAACCATCAGCGGGACCTGGAGATCCATAATGGCTCCCACATACTCAACGATGACTTCGCGATCGATTGAACCATTACATACGAAACTAATTCCCTTTGTCTCGCGATACTATACTTATCCGAGGTTTGATCGTCGGTATCTCCATACCTAGTTCTACCTCGTTACTGATAAGTACTCTTTACTCGTTCCGTGATATGTCATCCCTTGTGACCTAGTCACATGCTTGCAAGCTAACTAGATGACATTCCACCGAGAGGGCCCAGAGCATATCTATCCGTCATATGGATGGACAAATCCCAATCTTGGTTCATGCGCTTCAACACATACTTTCAGAATACCCAATGACACTTTTATAACCACCCAGTTACGAAGCGGCGTTTGATGTCATCAAAGTATCCATCCGGTGATGGTGATTAACATAACCTCATGGTCGAAGGAATAGGTTACTATGTATTTGAAAGCTTACAGCAATACGAACTTAATGACTTGATCTTATGCTACGCTTACTATGGGTGTGTGTCCATCACATCATTCTCCTAATGATATAACCTTGTTATTAATCACATCCTAATGTCCATGATCAGGAAACCATGATCATCAATTAATCAACAAGCTAGTTCAACAAGAGGCTTACTAGGGACTCTCTTATGTTTACAAAACACACATGTATTAGTGTTTCCTAATAATACAATTATAGCATGGGATGTAAACATTCATCATAAACACAAAGATATAATAATAATCACTTTTATTATTGCCTCTTGGGCATATCTCCAACAGTCTCCCACTTGCACTAGAGTCAATAATCTAGATTACATGGTAATATACCGAACACCCATGGCGTTCTGGTGTTGGTCATGCTTTGCCCTAGGGAGAGGTTTAGTCAACGGATCTGCCACATTCAGATCAGTGTGTACTTTGCAAATCTTTATGTCACCATCTCGGACATACTCGCGAATAGCGTGGAAACGTAGCTTGATGTGCTTCAGCTTGCTATGTGACCTTGGCTCCTGCTGCATTAGCTATGGCACCTGTGTTGTCACAGTAGATGGCCATCGGGTCCAACGCACTGGGAACCACGCCGAGTTCAGTAATGAATTCCTTCATCCAAACGGCTTCTTGTGCAGCCTCCGAAGCAGCTATGTATTCCGATTCAGTTGAAGATTTCGCCACAACGCTTTGCTTCGCACTCCTCCAGCTCACTGCAGCACCATTCAAAATAAATACGTATCCCGACTGTGACTTTGAGTCATCCGGATCGGTGTTCCAACTAGCATCGGTGTAACCGTTTACAACAAGCTGTTCATCACCTCCATAAGAAAGAACCATATCCTTAGTCCTATTTAGGTACTTTAGGATATTCTTGACCGCTGTCCAGTGCTCCATTCCAGGATCACTTTGATATCTGCTAGTCAAACTAACAGCATGTGCTATATCCGGTCTTGTACACAGCATGGCATACATGATAGAACCTATGGCCGAGGCATAGGGAATATTATTCATTTTCTCTCTATCTTCTGCCGTAGCTGGACTTTGAGTTTTACTCAAGGTCTTACCTGACAACATGGGCACGAACCCTTTCTTGCTATCTTCCATTCTAAACTTCTTTAGAACTTTGTCCAAGTATGTACTTTGTGAAAGCGCTATTAGGCGTCTTGATCTATCTCTATAAATCTTGATGCCTAGAATGTATGCCGCTTCGCCAAGATCCTTCATTGAAAAACTATTATTCAAATAGGTTTTGACGCTATTAAGAAGTTCTATATCATTCCCAATCAACAATATGTCATCTACATATAGTACTAGGAATGCTACAGAGCTCCCACTCACTTTCTTGTAAATACAAGCTTCTCCATAAGTTTGTATAAATCCAAAGTTTTTGATTACTTTATCAAAACGTTGATTCCAACTCCGGGATGCTTGCTTCAGTCCATAAATGGAGCGCTGAAGTTTGCATACCTTGTCAGCATCTTTAGGATCGACAAAACCCTTGGGTTGTACCATATACAACTCTTCCTCAATGTCACCATTAAGGAACGCCGTTTTGACATCCATCTGCCAAATCTCATAATCGAAATGTGCAGCAATTGCTAACAAAATCCTCACAGACTTTAGCTTCGCTACTGGTGAGAAGTCTCATCATAGTCAACTCCTTGAATTTGTCGGAACCCTTTCGCGACAAGTCGAGCTTTATAGACGGTAACATTACCATCAGCATCTGTTTTTCTCTTGAAAATCCATTTGTTCTCGACAGCCTTACGGCCATCCGGTAAGTCCACCAAAGTCCACACTTGGTTTTCGTACATGGATCCCATTTCGGATTTCATGGCTTCTAGCCATTTGTCGGAATCTGGGCTCACCATAGCTTCTTCATACGTCGCAGGGTCATCAGCGTTGTCCACCAACATGACGTTCAAGGCAGAGTCATACCAATCAGGAGTGGTACGAACCCTCGTTGACCTGCGAGGTTCAGTAGTAACTTCGTTGAAGTTTCATGATCATTATCATTAGCTTCCTCTCCAATTGGTGCAGGCGGCACAAAAACATCTTCCGGTGCTGCGCTACTCTCAAATCCGAGAGAAGGTTCAATAACCTCATCGAGTTCTACTTTCCTTCCAGTCACCTCTTCGAGAGAAACTCCTTCTCAAGAAAGGATCCATTCTTTGCAACGAAAACTTTGCCTTCGGATCTATGATAGAAGGTATACCCAATTGTTTCTTTAGGGTATCCTATGAAGACGCATTTCTCCGCTTTGGGTTCTAGCTTATCAGGTTGTAACTTCTTTACATATGCTTCGCAACCCCAAACTTTAAGGAACGACAACTTAGGTTTCTTACCAAACCACAATTCGTACGGTGTCGTTTCAACGGATTTAGATGGTGCCCTATTTAAAGTGAATGCGGCTGTCTCTAATGCATAGCCCCAAAATGATAACGGTAAATCTGTAAGAGACATCATAGACCGAACCATATCTAAGAGAGTTCGATTACGACGTTCGGACACACCATTACGCTGTGGTGTTCCCGGCGGTGTCAACTGTGAAAGTATTCCACATTTCTTTAAATGCATGCCAAACTCATAACTCAGATATTCACCTCCGCGATCAGAACGCAGAAACTTAATCTTCTTGTTACGATGATTTCCACTTCACTTTGAAATTCCTTAAACTTCTCGAAAGTTTCGGACTTATGTTTCATAAAGTAGACATACCCATATCTACTCAAGTCATCCGTGAAAGTGAGAACATAACGATATCCACCACGCGATGCTACACTCATTGGACCGCACACATCGGTATGTATTATTTCCAATAAGTCTGTAGCTCGCTCCATTGTACCAGAGAATGGAGTCTTAGTCATTTTTCCCATTAGACATGCTTCGCATCTTTCAAGTGATTCAAAATCAAGTGATTCAAGAAGTCCATCTGAATGGAGTTTCTTCATACGCTTCACTCCAATGTGACCAAGACGACAGTGCCACATGTATGTAGAATTATCATTCAATTTAATTCGTTTAGCATCTATGTTGTGAACATGTGTATCACTACTATCGAGATTCAGTAAGAATAAACCATTCATCTCAGGTGCATTACCATAAAAGATATTACTCATATAAATCGAACAACCTTTATTCTCAGGACTTAAAAGAGTAACCGTCTCGCAATAAACAGGATCCAGATATAATGTTCATGCTTAACGCAGGCACCAAATAACAATTATTTAAATTTAAAACTAATCCCGAAGGTAGATGTAGAGGGAGCGTGCCGACGGCGATCACATCAACCTTGGAGCCATTTCCAACGCGCATCGTCACCCTCGTCTCTTGCCAGTCTTCGTTTATTCCGCAGCTCCTGTTTCGAGTTACAAATATGAGCAACCGAACCAGTATCAAATACCCAGGCACTACTACGATTACTAGTAAGATACACATCTATAACACATATATCAAATATACCTTTCTTCTTGATGTTGCCGTTCTTCAGATCCGCCAGGTACTTGGGGCAGTTACGCTTCCAGTGACCAGCACCCTTGCAGTAGAAGCACTCAGTTTCAGGTTAGGACCAGCCTTGGGCTTCTTAGCAGGTGCGGCAGCTTTCTTGCCGTCCTTCTTGAAGTTGCCCTTGTTCTTAGGCTTGCCCCGTTTCTTGAAATTGGTGGTCTTATTGACCATCAACACTTGTTGCTCCTTCTTGATCTCCACTTCAGCAGTTTTCAGCATGGACGACAGTTCAGGCAACGTCTTGTTCATGCAGTGCATGTTGTAGTTCATCACAAAGTTCTTGTAACTTGGTGGCAGTGATTGAAGGAGACGGTGAATCCCCAATTCATTAGGAATCGATATTCCCAACTCTTGGAGCTTCTTAGCGTACCCAGACATGGTGAGCACGTGCTCGCTAACGGAGCTTCCTTCTTCCATCTTACAGTTAAAGAACTTTTCGGAGGCCTCATAGCTCTCCATGGCCGCGCGAGTCTCAAAAATTAGCCTGAGCTCCTTAATGATCTCGAACGGGTCGTGGTGCTCAAAACGCTGTTGGAGCTCCGCTTCTAAACCGTACAGGATGGCACACTGAACTGTGGAGTAATGATTCTTCCGAGTGGCGAAAACATTCTTTTCGTCATCGGTGGCATTATCTGCAGGTGGGTCACCTAGCGGTGCATCGAGCACATAGGTCAACTGACCAGCCCTGAGGACGATCTTCAGTCCACGGAACCAGTCCGTGAAATTGCTTCCATTGTTTTAAGCTTTTCTTTCTCTAGGAACGCATTGAAATTGATGGAGGGGGTCGCCATAATCTACAACAATTTGCAAGTAGTTTAGACTAAGTTTATGACAAATTGAGTTCAAATTTAATTATTAAACTAACTAGGTGAACTCCCACTCAAAACAACATCCCTCACATTGTCTTAGTGATTACACGAACCAAGTCCACTACACCAAGTCCGATCTTCACGAGAGAAGATGTAGTTTCATCGGCGAACAATCTTCATGTTCATCATATCAATTATATGACTCATGCTCTACCTTTCGGTATTCCGTGTTCCGAGACCATGTCTGTACATGCTAGGCTCGTCAAGATAACCTTAGTTTCCGCATGTGCAAATCTGGCTTGCACCCGTTGTATGCACACGTAGAATCTATCACATCCGATCATCACGAGATGCTTCGAAACGACGAGTCTTAGCAACGGTGCCAACTAAGGGTGAACACTTTATTACTTGATATTTAGTGAGAGGGATCATCTTATAATGCTACCGTCGCTGATCTAAGCAATACAAGATGCATAAAGGATTAACATCACAGGCAATTCATAATTAGTGTGATATGATATGGCCTTTTCTTCTTGCGCCTTTGATCTCCATCTCCAAAGCACGAACATGATCTCCATCATCACCAGCATTGCGTCAAGGTCAGTGGCGCCGCTTCATGGTTGTCCATCATCACCAGCAACTATTACAACTACTTGGAATAAAGCTATTACAAGATGAATAGACACGCAGGTCTTAACAGAATTAAAGACAACCATTAGGCTCCTGCCGGTTGCCATATTACAACAAGGATCATTGCATACATCAAATACAATCACAATCACATGTTGGCCATATCACATCACAAAACCCCTGCAAAAACAAGTTAGACGCCTCTAATTTTCTTTGCATGTTTTACGTGGTTTGGGGCTTTCGCATAAGACCGATCTTACCTACGAACAAGGACCACAACGTTGATACAAGTGTTGTCAAGATGCTCATTGTAAATTGAATCTTAACTATGGTGGGAGAGACAGACACCCGCAAAGCCACTTGTGCAAAGCAAGTTGCACGTCAAGCGTGGAGCAAGTCTCATGTGCGATGACATGTAATGTTAGCCCGAGCCGCTTCATCCCACCATGCCGCAAGATGCAAAGTACACGCTAAGACACCGACAACAAAAGCATCAACGCCCACAAAAACATTGTGTTCTACTCGTGCAACAGATCTACGCATAGATACGGCTCTGATACCACTGATGGGTTCGTAGCATGGATAACAAAAAATTTTCTACCGCAAGAACGAACAAAACCTAGATCTAATCTAGATAAAAGCCAAGATCTAATCTATTAGACATGAGCAACGAGATAGATGGGAACTAACCCTCGTAGATCCGAAAGCGTTAACGAGATTAGATCTCGTGGTTGATGTAGTCGATCACTTGTCGATCTCAAGATCGTGTGGACGATCCTTCCGGGGTCGCGTTCCAGCAGCGCTTCCGCCTTCGGTCAAGTAGACGATCCTTCCGGCGTCGCGTTCCAGCAGCGCTTCCGCCCTTGGTCAAATTGATGATCCTTCCGGTGCCACGATTCGCGGCGCTTCCGCAGTCGGTCACACGTGCGGAGTCGAAGCAGACCTTCCTCTCCCCGTTCCAGCGAGCAGCGGAGGTAGTAGATCTTCTCCACGGAATCCCAGCAGCACGACTGGCGTGGTGGTGGTGGTGGAGTAGAGAATTCTGCAGGGCTTCGCCTATGCCTGTGCAGAATATGGTGGAGGAGAGAGGCGGCAGAGATTGGACGTTATGAGAGCGTTGGTGGAGGGGGCGCCCCTGCCCCTCTATTTAAAGAGGGGATGGCGCCATGGGGAGGGGAGTCCTTGTAGGACTCCTCTCCTCCCTAGGCCGGCGGATTGGAGGTGGGGGGAGGAGTCCTCCTCCCCCACGAATCCGTATCTTGACCCACCAGGACTCCTTGATCCCTATCTTGATTTTCAAGCAAACTCCAAGAGATCTTCTAGAACCTTCCGGAACATTCTGAAACCTTCTAGAATCCTCATACAAACACTCCGAAACATTTCCTATCTCATAAAATGATCTCCTATATATGAATCTTATTTCCGGACCATTCTGGATCTCCTCGTGATGTCCCGGATCCATTCTGAGACTCCGAACAACATTCGGTCTCCAACGCACATTCCATATCTACTTAAAATAACTTCGAACCTTAAGTGTGTCACCCTACGGTTCGTGAATATGTAGACATGATAGAGACACATCTCATATCAATAACCATCAGCGGGACCTGGAGATCCATAATGGCTCCCACATACTCAACGATGACTTCGCGATCGATTGAACCATTTACATACGAAACTAATTCCCTTTGTCTCACGATACTATACTTATCCGAGGTTTGATCGTCGGTATCTCCATACCTAGTTCTACCTCGTTACTGATAAGTACTCTTTGCTCGTTCCGTGATATGTCATCCCTTGTGACCTAGTCACATGCTTGCAAGCTAACTAGATGACATTCCACCGAGAGGGCCCAGAGCATATCTATCCGTCATATGGATGGACAAATCCCAATCTTGGTTCATGAGCTTCAACACATACTTTCAGAATACCCAATGACACTTTTATAACCACCCAGTTACGAAGCGGCGTTTGATGTCATCAAAGTATTCATCCAGTGATGGTGATTAACATAACCTCATGGTCGAAGGAATAGGTTACTATGTGTTTGAAAGCTTACAGCAATACGAACTTAATGACTTGATCTTATGCTACGTTACTATGGGTGTGTGTCCATCACATCATTCTCCTAATGATATGAACCTTGTTATTAATCACATCCTAATGTCCATGATCAGGAAACCATGATCATCAATTAATCAACAAGCTAGTTCAACAAGAGGCTTACTAGGGACTCTCTTATGTTTACAAAACACACATGTATTAGTGTTTCCTAATAATACAATTATAGCATGGGATGTAAACATTCATCATAAACACAAAGATATAATAATAACCACATTTATTATTGCCTCTTGGGCATATCTCCAACACACAC
>CAJUXJ010000916.1:0-14328 GCA_910589775.1 Avena eriantha
TACGGTCGTTGTAAATCATACTCCAACCCCAAAACTATGGTCATTAGCTCGTGAAAATGCCATAAAGCACAAAAAGGGAGAGTTTTTTGGTCAAAAATCTCAAACATGTATTTGGTCTTACGGTCGTTGTAAATCGCCCAAAAGCCTAAAAACTATGGGCAATAGCTCATGAAAACGGCCATAAAGCACGAGAAATACGAATTTTGGTTATAACTCTCAACATGTATCAAGTCTTACGGTCGTTGTAAATCGCCCTACAACTCCAAAACTATGGTTAATAGCTCATGAATATGGCCATAAAGCATGAGACGACGAGTTTTTGGTCATAAATCTCGAACGTGTATCGGTTCTTATGGTTGTTGTAAATCGGCATCGAAACCCAAAACTATGGGCAATGGCTCATGAAAACATCCATCAAGAGCGAAAACGACAAGCTTTTGGTCATGAATCTCGAGCATTGTGTCGGTTTTTACACTTGTTTTAAATCCTAGAAGCCCAACTACTGTCAATATCTCATCAAAATGGCCATAAGGCGCAAAACCTGTGTGTTTTTGGTCATAACTCTCAAGCATTGTGTCGGGTCTTACGCTCGTTGTAAATCGCCCAAGTAGCCCAAACTATGGGCAATAGCTCATTAAAATGGCCATAAAGCGCAAAAAATGTAGAGTGTTTTGGTCATAACTCTCAAACATGCATCAGGTCTTATGGTCTACATAAATCGCCCTAGAATGCCCAAACTATGGTCATTAGCTCATGAAAACGGCCATAAAGCGCAAAAAGGGCGAGTTTTTGGTCAGAAATCTCAAACATGTATTTGATCTACGGTCGTTTGTAAATCACCCAAGAAGCCTAAAACTATGGGCAATAGCTCATGAAAACGGCCATAAAGCACGAAAAATACGAATTTTTGGTAATAACTCTCAAACATGTATAAAGTCTTACGGTCGTTGTAAATTGCCCTAGAACCCCAAAACTATGGTTAATAGCTCATGAACATGGCCATAAAGCAGGAAAACGACGAGTTTTGGTCATAACTCTCAAACATCTATCGGGTCTTACGGTCGTTGTAAATCGCCCAAGAAGCCCAAAACAATGGGGAATGCTCATGAAAATGGCCATAAAGCGCGAAAACGGCGAATTTTAGGTCATAAATCTCAAACATGTATCTAGTCTTATAGTTTTTTTAAATCTCTCAAGAACCCAAAATTGTGGGCAAGCTCATGAACATGGCCATTCGGCGTGAAAACGACAAGTTTTTGGTCATAACTGTTCACATGTATCAGGTCTTATGGTCATTGTAAATCGCCCTAGAACACCAAAACTATGGTTGATAGCTCATAACATATATCTATTCTTACGGTCGTTAAAATGCCCAAACTATGGGCAATAGCTCATTAAGATGGCCATAAAGCGCAAAAAATGGAGAGTTTTTGTCATAACTCTCAAACATGCATCAGGTCTTATGCTCTATATAAATCGCCCTAGAACGTCCAAACTATGGTCATTAGCACATGAAACGGCCATAAAGCGCAAAAGGGCGATTTTTTGGTCATAAATCTCAACATGTATTTGGTTTTACGGTCGTTGTAAATCACCAAAGAATCCTAAAACTATGGCCAATAGCTCATGAAAATAGCCATAAAGCTCGAAAACGACGAATTTTTGGTCATAACTCTCAAACATGTATCTAGTCTTATGGTCGTTGTAAATCGACCTAGAACCCCAAAACTACGGTGGATATCTCATGAACGTGGCCATAAAGCGTGAAAACGACAAGTTTTTGGTCATAACTCGCAATACATCTATCCAGGGTTTTACGGTCGTTGTAAATGCCGCAAGAAGCTCAAACAACTATGGGTTATATAGCTCATGATGAAATGGCCTAAAGCGCGAAACGACGAATTTTAGGTCATAAATCTCAACATGTATCTAGTCTTACGGTTCTTTTAAATCTCCCTAGAACCAATACTGTGAGCAAGCTCATGAACATGGCATTCAGCGTGAAAACGATGAGTTTTTGGTCATAACTGTTAAACATGTATCAGGTCTTACGGTCGTTTGTAAATCATACCTCCAACCCAAAACTATGGCCATTAGCTCGTGAAAATGGCCATAAAGCACAAAAAGGGAGAGTTTTTTGGTCAAAAATCTCAAACATGTATTTGGTCTTACGGTCGTTGTAAATCGCCCAAGAAGCCTAAAACTATGGGCAATAGCTCATGAAAACGGCCATAAAGCACGAGAAATACGAATTTTTGGTTATAACTCTCAAACATGTATCAAGTCTTACGGTCGTTGTAAATCGCCCTACAACTCCAAAACTATGGTTAATAGCTCATGAATATGGCCATAAAGCATGAGACGACGAGTTTTTGGTCATAAATCTCGAACTGTATCGGTTCTTATGGTTGTTGTAAATCGGCATCGAAACCCCAAAAACTCTGGGCAATGGCTCATGAAAACATCCATCAAGAGCGAAAACGACAAGCTTTTGGTCATGAATCTCGAGCATTGTGTCGGTTTTTACACTTGTTTTAAATCCTAGAAGCCCAAACTACTGTCAATAGCTCATCAAAATGGCCATAAGGCGCAAAACCTGTGTGTTTTTGGTCATAACTCTCAAGCATTGTGTCGGGTCTACGCTCGTTGTAAATCGCCCAAGTAGCCCAAAACTATGGGCAATAGCTCATTAAAATGGCCATAAAGCGCAAAAATGTAGAGTTTTTGGTCTTAACTCTCAAACATTGCATCAGGTCTTATGGTCTACATAAATCGCCCTAGAATGCCCAAACTATGGTCATTAGCTCATGAAAAAACGGCCATAAAGCGCAAAAAGGGCGAGTTTTTGGTCAGAAATCTCAAACATTGTATTTGATCTACGGTCGTTGTAAATCACCCAAGAAGCCTAAACTATGGGCAATAGCTCATGAAAACGGCCATAAAGCACGAAAAATACGAATTTTTGGTAATAAACTCTCAAACATGTATAAAGTCTTACGGTCGTTGTAAATTGCCCTAGAACCCCAAAACTATGGTTAATAGCTCATGAACATGGCCATAAAGCAGGAAAACGACGAGTTTTTGGTCATAACTCTCAAACATCTATCGGGTCTTACGGTCGTTGTAATCGCCCAAGAAGCCCAAAACAATGGGGAATAGCTCATGAAATGGCCATAAAAGCGCGAAAACGGCGAATTTTAGGTCATAAATCTCAAACATGTATCTAGTCTTATAGTTTTTTTAAATCTCTCAAGAACCCAAAATTGTGGGCAAGCTCATGAACATGGCCATTCGGCGTGAAAACGACAAGTTTTTGGTCATAACTGTTCAACATGTATCAGGTCTTATGGTCATTGTAAATCGCCCTAGAACACCAAAACTATGGTGATAGCTCATGAACATATATCTATTCTACGGTCGTTAAAATGCCCAAAACTATGGGCAATAGCTCATTAAGATGGCCATAAAGCGCAAAAAATGGAGAGTTTTTGGTCATAACTCTCAAACATGCATCAGGTCTTATGCTCTATATAAATCGCCCTAGAACGTCCAAACTATGGTCATTAGCACATGAAACGGCCATAAAGCGCAAAA
The DNA here is from genome assembly GCA_910589775.1 of Avena eriantha. NCBI lineage: Eukaryota > Viridiplantae > Streptophyta > Magnoliopsida > Poales > Poaceae > Avena > Avena eriantha. The sequence continues at coordinate 3,595 of CAJUXJ010000916.1, forward strand.
AAGGGCGATTTTTTTGGTCATAAATCTCAAACATGTATTTGGTTTTTACGGTCGTTGTAAATCACCAAAGAATCCTAAAAACTATGGCCAATAGCTCATGAAAATAGCCATAAAGCTCGAAAACGACGAATTTTTGGTCATAACTCTCAAACATGTATCTAGTCTTATGGTCGTTGTAAATCGACCTAGAACCCCAAAACTACGGTGGATATCTCATGAACGTGGCCATAAAGCGCGAAAACGACAAGTTTTTGTCATAATCGCCAAACATCTATCGGGTTTTACGGTCGTTGTAAATTGCCCAAGAGCTCAAAACTATGGGTACTAGCTCATGAAAATTGGCCAATAAAGCGCGAAAACGACGAATTTCTAGGTCATAAATCTCAAACATGTATCTAGTCTTACGGTTCTTTTAAATCTCCCCTAGAACCAAATACTGTGAGCAAGCTCATGAACATGGCCATTCAGCGTGAAAACGACGAGTTTTGGTCATAACTGTTAAACATGTATCAGGTCTTACGGTCGTTGTAAATCATCCTCGAAACCAAAAACTATGGCCATTAGCTCGTGAAAATGGCCATAAAGCACAAAAAGGGCGAGTTTTTTGGTCATAAATCTCAAACATGTATTGGTCTTACGGTCGTTGTAAAATCGCCCAAGAAGCCTAAAACTATGGGCAATAGCTCATGAAAACGGCAATAAAGCATGAAAAATACGAATTTGGTTATAACTCTCAACAATGTATCAAGTCTTACGGTCGTTGTAAATCGCCCCTAGAACGCCATAACTATGGTTAATAGCTCATGAACATGGCCATAAAGCATGAGACGACGAGTTTTTGGTCATAAATATCGAACATGTATCGGTTCTTATGGTTGTTGTAAATCGGCATCGAAACCCAAAACTATGGAAAGGGCTCATGAAAAACAGCCATCAAGAGCGAAACGACAAGCTTTTGGCCAATGAATCTCAAGCATTGTGTCGGTTTTACACTTGTTTTAAATCCTAGAACCCCAACTATTGTCAATAGCTCATTGAAAATGGCCATAAAGCGCAAAACCTGTGAGTTTTTTGGTCATAACTCTCAAGCATTGTGTTGGGTCTTACGCTCGTTGTAAATCTCCCAAGTAGCCCAAAACTATGGGCAATAGCTCATTAAAATGGCCATAAAGCGCAAAAAATGGAGAGTTTTTCGTCATAACTCTCAAACATGCATCAGGCCTTATGCTCTATATAAATCGCCCTAGAATGCCACAAACCTATAGTCATATAGCTCATGAAAACGGCCATAAAGCGCAAAAGGGCGAGTTTTTGGTCATAAATCTCAAACATGTATCTGATCTTACGGTCGTTGTAAATCACACCAAGAAGCCTAAAACTATGGGCAATAGCTCATGAACTTAGCCATAAAGCTAATGACGAATTTTTTGTCATAACTCTCAAACATGTATCTAGTCTTATGGTCGTTGTACATTGCCTCTAGAACCCCAAAACTATGGTTAATAGCTCATGAACATGGCCATAAATCACGAAAACGACGAGTTTTTGGTCATAACTCTCAAACATCTATCGGAGTCTTACGGGCGTGTAATCGCCCAAGAAGCCCAAAACTATGGGTAATAGCTCATGAAAATGGCCATAAAATGCGAAAACGACAAATTTTAGGTCATAAATCTCAAACATGTATCTAGTCTTACGGTTTTTTTAAAACTCCCTAGAACCCAAAACTGTGGGCAAGCTCATGAAACATGGCCATTCAGCGTGAAAATGACGAGTTTTTGGTCATAACTGTTAACATTATCAGGTCTTACAGTCGTTGTAAATCATCCACGAACTCCAAAACTATGGCCATTAGCTCATGAAAAATGGCCATAAAGCACAAAAAGGGCGAGTTTTTTGGTCATAAATCTCAAACATGTATTTGGTCTTTCGGTCGTTGTAAATCGCCCAAGAAGCCTAAAACTATGGGGAATAGCTCATGAAAACGGCCAAAAGCACGAAAAATACGAATTTTTGGTTATAAACTCTCAAACATGTATCAAGTCTTACGGTCGTTGTAAATCGCCCTAGAACCCCAAAACTATGGTTAATAGCTCATGAACCATGGCCATAAAGCACGAAACGATGAGTTTTTGGTCATAAATCTTGAACATGTATCGGTTATTATGGTTGTTGTAAATCGCCATCGAAACCCAAAACTATGTGCAATAGCTCATGAAAATGTCATTCAAGAGTGAAAACGACGAGTTTTTGGTCATGAATCTCAAGCATTGGTGTCGGGTTTTTACGCTTGTTTTAAATCCTAGAACCCCAAAACTATGGGCAATAGCTCATGAAAAAATGTCCATAAGCGCAAAAATGGAGAGTTTTTGGTCATAACTCTCAAACATGCATCAGCTCTTATGCTCTATATAAATCGCCCTAGAACGCCCAAACTATGGTCATTAGCTCATGAAAACGGCCATAAAGCGCAAAAAACGCGAATTTTTGGTCATAAATCTCAAACATGTATTTGGTCTTACGGTCGTTGTAAATCACCCAAGAATCCTAAAACTATGGCCAATAGCTCATGAAAATAGCCATAGAGCTCGAAAACGACGAATTTTTGGTCATAACTCTCAAACATGTATCTAGTCTTATGGTCGTTGTAAATCGACCTAGAACCCCAAACCTACGGTGGATATCTCATGAACGTGGCCATAAAGCGCGAAAACGACGGTTTTTGGTCATAACTCTCAAACATCTATCGGGTTTTACGGTCGTTGTAAATTGCCCAAGAAGCCCAAAACTATGGGTAATAGCTCATGAAAATAGCCATAAAGCGCGAAAACAACGAATTTTAGGTCATAAATCTCAAACATGTATCTAGTCTTACGGTTCTTTTCAATCTCCCTAGAACCCAAAACTGTGGGCAAGCTCATGAACATGGCCATTCAGCGTGAAAACGACGAGTTTTTGGTCATAACTATTAAACATGTATCAGGTCTTACGGTCGTTGTAAATCATCCTCGAACCCCCAAAACTATGGCCATTAGCTCGTGAAAATGGCCATAAAGCACAAAAAGGGCGAGTTTTTTGGTCATAAATCTCAAACATGTATCTGATCTTACGAACGTTGTAAATCACCCAAGAAGCCTAAAACTATGGGCAATAGCTCATGAACTTAGCCATAAAGCTAATGACGAATTTTTTGTCCTAACTCTCAAACATGTATCTAGTCTTATGGTCGTTGTACATTGCCCTAGAACCCCAAAACTATGGTTAATAGCTCATGAACATGGCCATAAATCACGAAAACGACGAGTTTTTGGTCATAACTCTCAAACATCTATCGGGTCTTACGGTCGTTGTAAATCGCCCAAGAAGCCCAAAACTATGGGTAATAGCTCATGAAAATGGCCATAAAATGCGAAAACGACAAATTTTAGGTCATAAATCTCAAACATGTATCTAGTCTTACGGTTTTTTTAAACTCCCTAGAACCCAAAACTGTGGGCAAGCTCATGAACATGGCCATTCAGCGTGAAAATGACGAGTTTTTGGTCATAACTGTTAAACATTTATCAGGTCTTACAGTCGTTGTAAATCATCCACGAACTCCAAACTATGGCCATTAGCTCGTGAAAATGGCCATAAAGCACAAAAAGGGCGAGTTTTTTGGTCATAAATCTCAAACATGTATTGGTCTTTCGGTCGTGTAAATCGCCCAAGAAGCCTAAAACTATGGGGAATAGCTCATGAAAACGGCCATAAAGCACGAAAAATACGAATTTTTGGTTATAACTCTCAAACATGTATCAAGTCTTACGGTCGTTGTAAATCGCCCTAGAACCCCAAAACTATGGTTAATAGCTCATGAACATGGCATAAAGCACGAAACGATGAGTTTTTGGTCATAAATCTTGAACATGTATCGGTTATTATGGTTGTTGTAAATCGCCATCGAAACCCAAAACTATGTGCAATAGCTCATGAAAATGTCATTCAAGAGTGAAAACGACGAGTTTTTGGTCATGAATCTCAAGCATTGTGTCGGGTTTTCGCTTGTTTTAAATCCTAGAACCCCAAAACTATGGGCAATAGCTCATGAAAAATGTCCATAAAGCGCAAAAAATGGAGAGTTTTTGGTCATAACTCTCAAACATGCATCAGCTCTTATGCTCTATATAAATCGCCCTAGAACGCCCAAACTATGGTCATTAGCTCATGAAAACGGCCTATAAGCGCAAAAAAACGCGAATTTTTGGTCATAAATCTCAAACATGTATTTGGTCTTACGGTCGTTGTAAATCACCCAAGAATCCTAAAACTATGGCCAATAGCTCATGAAAATAGCCATAGAGCTCGAAAACGACGAATTTTTGGTCATAACTCTCAAACATGTATCTAGTCTTATGGTCGTTGTAAATCGACCTAGAACCCCAAACCTACGGTGGATATCTCATGAACGTGGCCATAAAGCGCGAAAACGACGAGTTTTTGGTCATAACTCTCAAACATCTATCGGGTTTTACGGTCGTTGTAAATTGGCCCAAGAAGCCCAAAAACTATGGGTAATAGCTCATGAAAATAGCCATAAAGCGCGAAAACAACGAATTTTAGGTCATAAATCTCAAACATGTATCTAGTCTTACGGTTTCTTTTCAATCTCCCTAGAACCCAAAACTGTGGGCAAGCTCATGAACATGGCCATTCAGCGTGAAAACGACGAGGTTTTGGTCATAACTGTTAAACATGTATCAGGTCTACGGTCGTTGTGAATCATCCTCGAACCCCAAAACTATGGCCATTAGCTCGTGAAATGGCCCATAAAGCACAAAAAGGGCGAGTTTTTGGTCATAATCTCAAACATGTATTTGGTCTTACGGTCGTTGTAAATCGCCCAAGAAGCCTAAAACTATGGGCAATAGCTCATGAAAACGGCCATAAAGCACGAAAAATATGAAGTTTTGGTTATAACTCTCAAACATGTATCAAGTCTTACGGTCGTTGTAAATCGCCCTAGAACCCCAAAACTATGGTAATAGCTCATGAACATGGACATAAAGCATGAGACGACGAGTTTTTGGTCATAAATCTCGAACATGTATCGGTTCTTATGGTTGTTATAATCGGCATCGAAACCCAAAACTATGGGCAATAGCTCATGAAAACGTCCATCAAGAGCGAAAACGACAAGCTTCTTGGTCATGAATCTCAAGCATTGTGTCGGGTTTTACACTTGTTTTAAATCCTAGAACCCCAAACTATTGTCAATAGCTCATGAAAATGGCCATAAAGCGCAAGACCTGTGAGTTTTAGTCATAACTCTCAAGCATTGTGTCGGGTCTTACGCTCGTTGTAAATCACCCAAGTAGCCCAAAACTGTGGGCAATAGCTCATGAAATGGCCATAAAGCGCAAAAATGGAGAGTTTTTGGTCATTAACTCTCAAACATGTATCAGGTCTTATGCTCCTATATAAATCGGCCCTAGAACGCCACAAACTATGGTCATTAGCTCATGTATCAAGTCTTACAGTCGTTGTAAATCGCCCTAGAAACCCCGCAACTATGGTTAATAGCTCATGAACATGGCCATAAAGAACGAAACGACGAATTTTTGGTCATAAATATCGAACATGTATCGGTTTCTTATGGTTGTTGTAAATCTCCATTGAACCCAAAACTATGGGCTATAGCTCATGAAAACGTCCAATAAAGAGCGAAAACGACGAGTTTTTGGTCATGAATCTCAAGCATTGTGTTGGGTTTTACGCTTGTTTTTAAATCCTAGAACCCCAAACTATTGTCAATAGCTCATGAAAATGGCCATAAAGCGCAAAACCTGTGAGTTTTGGTCATAACTCTCAAGCATTGTGTTGGGTCTTACGCTCGTTGTAAATCTCCCAAGTAGCCCAAAACTATGGCCAATAGCTCATTAAAATGGGCCATAAAGCGCAAAAAATGGAGAGTTTTTGGTCATAACTCTCAAACCATGCATCAGGCCTTATGCTCTATATAAATCGCCCTAGAATGCCCCAAACTATGGTCATTAGCTCATGAAAACGGCCATAAAGCGCAAAAAGGGCGAGTTTTTGGTCATAAATCTCAAACATGTATTTGATCTTACGGTCGTTGTAAATCACCCAAGAAGCCTAAAACTATGGGCAATAGCTCATGAACTTAGCCATAAAGCTGAAAAATGACGAATTTTTGGTCATAACTCTCAAACATGTATCTAGTCTTATGGTCGTTGTACATTGCCCTAGAACCCCAAAACTATGGTTAATAGCTCATGAACATGGCCATAAATCACGAAACGACGAGTTTTTGGTCATAACTCTCAAACATCTATCGGGTCTTACGGTCGTTGTAAATCGCCCAAAAGCCCAAAACTATGGGTAATAGCTCATGAAAATGGCCATAAAATGCGAAAACGACAAATTTTAGGTCATAAATCTCAAACATGTATCTAGTCTTTACGGTTTTTTTAAAACTCCCTAGAACCCAAAACTGTGGGCAAGCTATGAACATGGCCATTCAGCGTGAAAATGACGAGTTTTTGGTCATAACTGTTAAACATTTACTCAGGTCTTACAGTCGTTGTAAAATCATCCACGAACTCCAAAACTATGGCCATTAGCTCGTGAAAATGGCCATAAAGCACAAAAAGGGCGAGTTTTTGGTCATAAATCTCAAACATGTATTGGTTCTTTCGGTCGTTGTAAATCGCCCAAGAAGCCTAAAACTATGGGGAATAGCTCATGAAAAACGGCCATAAGCACGAAAAAATACGAAATTTTTGGTTATAACTCGCAAACATGTATCAAGTCTTACGGTCGTTGTAAATCGCCCTAGAAACCCCAAAAACTATGGTTAATAGCTCATGAACATGGCCATACAGCACGAAACGATGAGTTTTTGGTCATAAATCTTGAACATGTATCGGTTATTATGGTTGTTGTAAAATCGCCATCGAAACCCAAACTATGTGCAATAGCTCATGAAAATGTCATTCAAGAGTGAAAACGACGAGTTTTTGGTCATGAATCTCAAGCATTGTGTTGGGTTTTACGCTTGTTTTAAATCCTAGAACCCCAAAACTATTGTCAATAGCTCATGAAAATGGCCATAAAGCGCAAAACCTGTGAGTTTTTGGTCATAACTCTCAAGCATTGTGTCAGGTCTTACGCTCGTTGTAAATCTCCCAAGTAGCCCAAAACTATGGGCAATAGCTCATGAAAATGGCCATAAAGCGCAAAAAAATGGAGAGTTTTTGGTCATAACTCTCAAACATGTATCAGGTGTTATGCTCTATATAAATCGCCCTAGAACACCCTAACTATGGTCATTAGCTCATGAAAACGGCCATAAAGCGCAAAAAGGGTGAGTTTTTGGTCATAAATCTCAAACATGTATTTGATCTTACGGTCATGGTAAATCACCCAAGAACCCTAAAACTATGGGCAATAGCTCATGAAAATAGCCATAATGCTCGAAAATGACGAATTTTTGGTCATAACTCTCAAACATGCATCTAGTCTTATGGTCGTTGTAAATTGCCCTAGAACCCCAAAACTATGGTTAATAGCTCATGAACATGGCTATAAAGCGCGAAAACGACGAGTTTTTGGTCATAACTCTCAAACTTCTATCGAGTCTTACTGTCGTTGTAAATCGCCCAAGAAGCCCAAAACTATGGGTAATAGCTCATGAAAATGGCCATAAAACACAGAAAGAAACGACGATTTTAGGTCCTAAATCTCAAACATGTATCTAGTCTTTACGGTTTTTTTAAATCTCCCTAGAACCCAAACTGTGGGAAAGCTCATGAACATGGCCATTCAGCGTGAAAAACGACAAGTTTTTGGTCATAACTGTTAGACATGTATCAGGTCTTATGGTCGTTGTAAATCATCCTCGAACCCCAAAACTATGGCCATTAGCTCGTGAAAATGGCCATAAAGCACAAAAAAGGGCGAGTTTTTTGGTCATAAAATCTCAAACATGTATTTGGTCTTACGGTCGTTGTAAATCGCCCAAGAAGCCTAAAACTATGGGCAATAGCTCATGAAAACGGCCATAAAGCACGAAAAATACGAAGTTTTGGTTATAACTCTCAAACATGTATCAAGTCTTACGGTCGTTGTAAATCGCCCCTAGAACCCCAAAACTATGGTTAATAGCTCATGAACATGGACATAAAGCATGAGACGACGAGTTTTTGGTCATAAATCTCGAACATGTATCGGTTCTTATGGTTGTTCGTAAAATCGGCATCGAAACCCAAAACTATGGGCAATAGCTCATGAAAACGTCCATCAAGAGCGAAAACGACAAGCTTTTGGTCATGAATCTCAAGCATTGGTGTCGGGTTTTACACTTGTTTTAAATCCTAGAACCCCAAACTATTGTCAATAGCTCATGAAAATGGCCATAAAGCGCAAGACCTGTGAGTTTTTAGTCATAACTCTCAAGCATTGTGTCGGGTCTTACGCTCGTTGTAAATCACCCAAGTAGCCCAAACTGTGGGCAACAGCTCATGAAAATGGCCATATACAAGCGCCAAAAAATGGAGAGTTTTTGAGTCATAACTCTCAAACAGTATCAGGTCTTATGCTCTATATAAATCGCCCTAGAACGCCCAAAACTATGGTCATTAGCTCATGTATCAAGTCTTACAGTCGTTGTAAATCGCCCTAGAACCCCGAAACTATGGTTAATAGCTCATGAACATGGCCATAAAGAACGAAACGACGAATTTTTGGTCATAAATATCGAACATGTATCGGTTCTTATGGTTGTTGTAAATCTCCATTGAAACCCAAAACTATGGGCTATAGCTCATGAAAACGTCCATAAAGAGCGAAAACGACGAGTTTTTGGTCATGAATCTCAAGCATTGTGTTGGGTTTTACGCTTGTTTTAAATCCTAGAACCCCAAACTATTGTCAATAGCTCATGAAAATGGCCATAAAGCGCAAAACCTGTGAGTTTTGGTCATAACTCTCAAGCATTGTGTTGGGTCTTACGCTCGTTGTAAATCTCCCAAGTAGCCCAAAACTATGGGCAATAGCTCATTAAAATGGCCATAAAGCGCAAAAAAATGGAGAGTTTTGGTCATAACTCTCAAACATGCATCAGGCCTTATGCTCTATATAAATCGCCCTAGAATGCCCAAACTATGGTCATTAGCTCATGAAAACGGCCATAAAGCGCAAAAAGGGCGAGTTTTGGTCATAAATCTCAAACATGTATGTGATCTTACGGTCGTTGTAAATCACCCAAGAAGCCTAAAACTATGGGCAATAGCTCATGAACTTAGCCATAAAGCTGAAAAATGACGAATTTTTGGTCATAACTCTCAAACATGTATCTAGTCTATGGTCGTTGTACATTGCCCTAGAACCCCAAAACTATGGTAATAGCTCATGAACATGGCCATAAATCACGAAAACGACGAGTTTTTGGTCATAACTCTCAAACATCTATCGGGTCTTACGGTCGTTGTAAATCGCCCAAGAAGCCCAAAACTATGGGTAATAGCTCATGAAAATGGCCATAAAATGCGAAAACGACAAATTTTAGGTCATAAATCTCAAACATGTATCTAGTCTTACGGTTTTTTTAAAACTCCCTAGAACCCAAAACTGTGGGCAAGCTCATGAACATGGCCATTCAGCGTGAAAATGACGAGTTTTTGGTCATAACTGTTAAACATTATCAGGTCTTACGTCGTTGTAAATCATCACGAACTCCAAAACTATGGCCATTAGCTCGGAAAATGGCCATAAAGCACAAAAAGGGCGAGTTTTTTGGTCATAAATCTCAAACATGTATTTGGTCTTTCGGTCGTTGTTGTAAATCGCCCAAGAAGCCTAAAACTATGGGGAATAGCTCATGAAAACGGCCATAAAGCACGAAAATACGAATTTTGGTTATAACTCTCAAACATGTATCAAGTCTTACGGTCGTTGTAAATCGCCCTAGAACCCCAAAACTATGGTTAATAGCTCATGAACATGGCCATAAAGCACGAAACGATGAGTTTTTGGTCATAAATCTGAACATGTATCGGTTCTTATGGTTGTTGTAAATCGCCATCGAAACCCAAAACTATGTGCAATAGCTCATGAAAATGTCATTCAAGAGTGAAAACGACGAGTTTTTGGTCATGAATCTCAAGCATGTGTTGGGTTTACGCTTGTTTTAAATCCTAGAACCCCAAAACTATTGTCAATAGCTCATGAAAATGGCCATAAAGCGCAAAACCTGTGAGTTTTTGGTCATAACTCTCAAGCATTGTGTCAGTCTTACGCTCGTTGTAAATCCCAAGTAGCCAAAAACTATGGGCAATAGCTCATGAAAATGGCCATAAAGCGCAAAAAATGGAGAGTTTTTGGTCATAACTCTCAAACATGTATCAGGTCTTATGCTCTATATAAATCGCCCTAGAACACCCAAACTATGGTCATTAGCTCATGAAAACGGCCATAAAGCGCAAAAAGGGTGAGTTTTTGGTCATAAATCTCAAACATGTATTTGATCTTACGGTCATGGTAAATCACCCAAGAACCCTAAAACTATGGGCAATAGCTCATGAAAATAGCCATAAAGCTCGAAAATGACGAATTTTTGGTCATAACTCTCAAACATGCATCTAGTCTTATGGTCGTTGTAAATTGCCCTAGAACCCCAAAACTATGGTTAATAGCTCATGAACATGGCTATAAAGCGCGAAAACGACGAGTTTT
>CAJUXJ010000917.1:0-88907 GCA_910589775.1 Avena eriantha
GGCCAGAAGAAGCTGGGTAGCACACTGGAATTGTTGAAGTGGAAGGAAAAGACCGGTATGACTGACTCGGGATTTGAAAAGTTGCTGGTAATAATGAAGAAGCTAAGTTGGTGTGGATGAAATCGCAATTGGGTGGGACTCAATGGAGCTTGACATCCCTGGACCTGAAGGTGAGAGGACACTCGGAGAAGTACTGGGTGGTATCATTCTATGGGACAAGAACAACATCAAGCTTCCAGGCTGGACGCGAAAGCCAACACCGCCTCCGAGTTGTCGCATGTCACCTTCACCTCTATCACCTCCAAGAAGCCCACCCCATGACTACGACCACCACATCCCGAGTCCATCTCGATCTCCGCCGCAGCCTCCGATTAGTACTAAACAACGCAGGAGCCCAAAACGACAAAAGTCCCACTAAACGACGCAGGAGCCCCTCCCAAGAGTACCTCATAAGAATCTTCCTATCAGACCTTACGTTCGTACTGACAAGGAATCCGACATGATCGTAAAGGCTGAATGTGTTGCGCAGCTTCAAAAGAAGAAACCCGAGCCCGCCCCGGTATACACCGAGAAGCAAAAAGCGTATGGACTTTCTTTTCTGAACACAAAATCGCAATATGACTTGCACCATAAGCCAGATGACTATCGACGCACACTTCAGAAGGAAGTGAAGAATAGAAAATCAAGTAGAAGTGCAAGCGGGAGCAAATCATCAAGTCAAAGTGCAACCGAGAAAAGAAAGGACGTCCCCCAGCTCGGGGAACAGGCCAAAAAATCGACCCCACCCTTCAAGGTGGTATCCTATGACACTCCCCAGCAGGATATGGAAGAGGCTAAGAAGCTTGCGGCTGCTATGAATGTGACTGTTGAGGAATTGCTAGGTTCCCAGGACGACAAGTTACCCAAGGCTCAGGTAGTCCGTACACATGCCTTAGGGAAGCCTCTGGTCAGCTTTGAGCAGTTCCAACAACTGCCAACACAAATGCGGAGTTTACATAAATGGTACTTGAAAGCCGTAAAGGAGGATAGAATAATGATTGTCCGCCATGAATGTGACTACTTCCGAGAAGAAGAGTTCCATGTTGAGTTTCTAGAAATCTTCCAGTTATACACTTCCGACGCCCTCGACAAAAGTCTCATGAGTTGCTAGTGTCTGTAAGTTGTTGAATTCATTGTCTATATATATGTTGTTCATTTTTTTCAGTTGTTCAGTTCATTGCATCTAATTATCCTAATTATATCCTTTTGTACTCTATTATTATGCAGAATGAAGATCATGGAATGTAAAAGAAGGTCAATCTTCAGTGTTGAGTTCATTGACCCAGATAAAATACATTGTTAGACGCTAAAGGATAAACCCGAGGACACACAGGAAAACCTTCTGAGGTGTCTAACGGAGCAAAATTTCTGTGACCACATACTGTTTCCTTACAATTTCGCGTGAGTGTCTTACTCTATTGTACACATTCTCTTTTGCTTACTCGATGTTAAGTGTAATTGATGAGTTACTGATGTATATATAAACGTGTATAGTTTCCACTGGATTCTCATGGACATTCAACTTGATAAGGGAAGAGTTGAAGTCATGGACCCATTAAAGAGACCCCTAGAACAGTTTAGGGACATGCAGGACATGCTCCAGAGGTAATTTTGGCGCTACATCGGTCTCTTTCGTTGATTTCCTGAGATATCACGTAATAAATAACTCATTCATTTTCTTTACCGGGTAGGGTTTGGAACCAGTTCAAGAGTGCGGTTACGGGTGACTTTAGTGAGAAGCTGACGTTTAAGCCGGTCTCGGTAAGTAGTACGCTTATCTCTTTACTTCTAGTTTCAATACAATTATGATGCTGGATTATTATTTTGATTAAATTCTATTCTCGTAAAGTGCATGAGGCAGCCACAGGGGACGAATCTATGTGGATTCTACGTTTGTGAGTTCATTCGCACGTTTACTAGTGAGCTGAATGATTATAGAGTCGATGTAAGAAATACATTCATAACATTATTTTTATTACCGTCACTTTTTGTTATCATGATTGATATTCATATTGATCTCCTTTTCTTATATAGTTCGAGAAAATGCGGGATCAGCTCCTACCACAGCAACGCGTAGTAGCAATTGTTGAAGAACTAGCAGGATTCTTGATGAACGAGATGATAGATGATGCCAGAGAATTTAGTGTGAATAGGCACCGATGATCCCCGACCGTGTAATTGAATAGACGGGCTCTAGTCCCGATAATCGTGATCTCCATGTGTAACTATCATGTATATATTTTTATGCTCGATCTTAAGTATCTTATCTATGCATGAACATGTACGGTATGTGGTAGCGTAGAAAACTATATTGAAATGAAAAAAAGATACAAATTCAATTCTCTGTCGCGGCAGAGAAAGTGCCTAAAATTCTGCCGCGATAGAGAACCATTTGTCCTGGTTCGTAATACGAACCGAGACTAATGGGGGGGGGCACCCAACGCCCGCAGAGACAGCCATGTGGATGCCCATTGGTCCCTGCTGGTAAGAGGGTCGGGACTAATGGGTGGGCCTTTAGTCCCGCCCCTCCAGTCCCGGCTACCAGGACCGGGACTAAAGCCCCTTACGGGCCGGGACTAGAGGCCCGTTTTCCACTAGTGGATCCTCCACGTGTCAAGCACGATGAATGCGATGCGTCCAGTAGGGTTTTTCCAAGCCGTTGGATTGCATCTTCCAGGGGTTAAGTAGTGACGCTGAGACGGTAATTTCTCATCTGCTTTCATTCATCCTTTGCCTCCATCGCCGTTGCCGCTGCTCTTCTGCTTTCTCTGCGCTCTTTTTCTTCCGCGGCACTAGGCCAGCTCCACGTGTTTCCCAGCTACTTCCTTCGGTCGCATCACCGCCGCGCAATGGGGAAGAAGAAAGGATGTGCTACAGCCGATTTCGTGGCTACCGCTGCTGCGGCGAAGAAGAAGGGCGGCTCCGCCGCTGCGGGCACTAGCACCGCCACCGGCGGGAAGAAGAAGGGCACGGGCACGCGCATCACGAATGGCACATGGCGTCCATATGTCATCAAGTCCTCTGATCTTCGTCTTCTTCACCAAGACGTAGTGCTGCCCGCCGCAGTCGCCAACGCGTGCGTCCCCGGCGGCGAGGTAATCCCCTCTCCTCCTGCTGGCTTTCGAGTGATGTTCCTAGTGTTCATCATTCGCGGCCTCTCTTTGCCCCTACATCCTTTCTTTAGGGGCCTTCTTTGTTTTTACAGGCTCCAGCTCCATCAGCTGTCCCCCAATTCCATTCTCCACGTAGCTTGCTACATCACCCTCTGCGAGTGCTGGCTCGGGATCGAGCCACATTTCGGTCTCTTCAAGCGCCTCTTAAAATTGAAATGCCAATCGGCATATAGTTCCGTAGTCTATGATGTAGGCGGCTGCAGAATCCATGTCGATCCATCCACCACATACTTCGACATCAAGCTGATGAAGTTCGTCCAAGTGTGGAGGGACAAGTGGTTCTATGTTCGCGACTAGAAGGCCGAGAGAGACCTTCGACCCTTCAACCCTTAGAAGCCATGCAAGAGGAGGCGCTCGTGGAAGAATGTGGTTATGCCCGGCGAGTCCACGGAGACAGATGTGCTGTACGAGCGCGTCTGCGACCTCGAGAGTCGCATAGGCAAAGAGGAAGGAGGCTGCGCACTCATTCACACATGGCTGTGTCGTCGCGTCCAGCCCCTGCAGGCCAGAGTCCACCCCATGTTTTAGTGGGCTGGTGCTGACGATGCCACTCGCGTGTCTGCCGATGGCATGTCCGCGAGTGAGATAGATAAAAGGGTTCGACTGGTGACCACGTACACCGTCAAGGATGTGATCCCTAGTGAACCAGTCGTTCCTCTGTTCGACGCTGCTAACCCTCCTCCTGAGGTAGAATTGTGCTACGTAGTAGCTTAGTTTGTTGATTGCTTCTTTGCTGTTTCTTTGCTTTGTGCTGAATTTGTTGTCTGTATGTAGGATTGGGCGGTGTCTCCCTGTATGCCCCCTCTTCCTGAGGGGGTTATCCCTCGCGAAGCCTTGGAAGAGGACGAGTCGGAATCGACCGTCCTATCCGATAAGAAGGAGGAAGCCCCCGAGTCGGGTAGTCCGGATAATCGCAAGCGTTCGCGCAGCGAGGATTCCGATGCATCGTCTCCTTCGACTCCTGAAGGCGCAGGCATTGGTGCGGAATCGCCAATCCCTGCTATTCCTGTGAGCGCTGTGGTGCCATCTTCTCGCAAGAAGATGCGACTGCCAAAGGAGTCCTCGCCAGAGTCGGGGGAACCAACCTTTGACATTGATAAATTTTATTGGTAAGTATTTGGTTTGTCCTTTCTGATTCTTCATTATCTTTGCCTTGTCCTTGATGTTTGTTTTGTCTTTGCAATCAAGAGGCGTCGTCATCTTCTGGCGACGTCCAATTTTTGAAAGAATCAGGAGTCGAAACCTCAAGGGACAAGAAAGAGGTCGAGCGTGCTCCTTCCCCTCCATTGGCGGCCCACTCTAGGCACAACTCTTCCAGCTCTCCGCATCAAGGGGAGCATCGAATGGTTGCCCGGATGACTTCACACCAAATGACTTTGAAGTCATTGGAGGATCATGTAAGTGTAGGATTTCTTCTTTTGATGTTGCAGTCGATGGCTTCTGCTGACCCTTTGTTGTGCGATAGCTCCTTGTGAAGGAAGCCACTCACTTGGCGGAGAAAGTGCTTGCGATGGGCCATCAGCATGCAATGCTGGAGACGCGTCATCGCATGGTCGAAAGTAAGTGTCTTCACTTCCTCTTCTTCTCCTTTTTATATAGTCGACTGATAGTCAATCCCTTTTGTTTTGTAGCTGAACATAAAGCCCTCCTGTGCAACGCTGCCACCATGGAGAAAACACTCGCCGCGGCTGTGAAGGGTCGCGATGAGGCAATCGCGGCGCGTGACGAGGCACAGAGGCGTGAAGAGGATCTGCGGGCCTCCATCGCGGCTATGGAGAAGTTGTTCAAAGTACAGCTTTTCTCAATTGCCAAAGCCCTCTCAAGTACTATGTTTGGGTATCATTATCTTTCTCTATTCGATTTTTGCCGTTGGCGCTAATGTTTGTGTCCAGATGTTGGCAATTTGAGCTTCGACCCTCAGGCCCTTCGCTGTGACGACGCCTTGGCGTGTGCACTTTCAGCACGAGGACCGTAGCGCCGCCGTTCAGGATATGCTTTCCAAGGCCAAGGGCATGCTCAGTCGCCTCCGGGAGGAGTTGATGCCCAATGCTGAGCTAATCGAGAGCATGGACGAGCTGGTGGAGTCTCTCGCCGAGGGTGTTCCTTCAAGCTTTAAGAACTTACTCTATGGGGCTGGCATGTCCATGTCACTTCCCTTGGTGCAGGCCCACGGAGTCGAGGTTGATCCTGCAGCGATTTCGAAGGAGATGCCCCTTAGCGCGGACGGCCAGCACGTAGTCTTTGCTCCCTTCGCGACTGCCTATGGCAAATATGGGCCGCAGCTGATTAACACGGTTGCGAAGTACTCTGAGGAGCTGCAGCCAGCCAAGAAGGCGGCAAAGGCTGCGGCATCAGGGGCTGGCAGAAAGTCAGTGGCATCTGACACTACCACGGACTCGATGAAGCCCCCGAAGCCGTCAAAGTCGAAGAAGCCAATCGCTCCTCAGTAGCTTTGTAATACTTGATTAGTTTATGCCTTTTGTCTAGAACATGCCTTTTGGCGAGTGTATCTACTGATACTTTTGCCAATCTTGAATGCACTCGAATCTTTTGTCTGTGTGTCGATTTGATCTTCTTATAAGCTTCTTGCTTGGCTTGTGATAGGGTACATCATGTGATCCTTTGAGGGAACCTCAGGACTTGCCGCCCCTTGATGATACTTTGGCGCCATCGCGCTCCAAGGTGGATGAGCTGTCGCTGCTTTCGCGACTGTGTGACCGCGTGAAGCAGTTGGAGCGTGAATTGCTCGTGCTCCGCGGTAATGCGGATGTATGGAAGTCAAAGGCGGCGAAAGCCGCCGCCCGAGAGCAGTATCTGCTAGGAGATATGACGCGGCTTGGTGACCAATTTAAGTGTTAGTTTGCTTACTCTTATCTTTCCTTATAGTCACTCGTAGTGATGTGCTGTCCTTATGCTTCCATTGTTGCTTTGAATAGTTGCCAGCGCGCGCCATCCGTAGGATGAGAAGGATAGGATTGCCATTCACATGCATGATCTGACCCAAGAGCAACTTCAGGAGAGTGGATACTTCTTGGTGGATCATGATCGTGTGACTATGCTGGCGACCCTGCAGGATCATGCATCGTGAGTGCTGCACTTTCTGAATAAGTCGCAGTCATGCTTGAAGAACATTTATCGGACGATGTTTCCGCTAGATGTTGCTCCCTCAAGCCTGCTGGCCCTTCTTGCCAAGTTCCAAGACTTGGCTGCGGTTCACGAGTGCGTAAGGTAACAGTTGGTGGCTAGTGCCAAGGCCACTCTATCGCTGGTGCGACTACATAGGCCTGACATAGATGTTGCGGCAATTGCGGCTGGGCCACCTGCGTCACCAGCAGGTTCTGCTTGGAATATGGTGCCGCACTACCAGGCAGTGGATCGCCTAGAAGAGGAGATCGTCGATTTCTTCGAGGAGCAGACCAACGTACTTTTGTTGCAATAGTAGCTTAATTTGTGTCCTGCACATAAGTGTACCAATGTTGTAAAGTTTGTATATACGTTGTGTATAATTGACTGTCGATTATGTATAAAGAGCTTGTTAGCGTGTAAGTGCTTTGCACTATGCGATTCCTTTTTGTTAGCCTGGCCATGCTCTTATATCAGTCCCTTGTCAACCTGTCAGGTGCGTTGCAGCTGGGTTGATGTTGTGTCAAGGGTTTCGATTGATGTGCCAGCTACTCAGGATATTGCGTTGTAGTTCGTAGAACAGGTGTCTATAGGGTGGCGCAGCCCCCGAGTGGATAAGTTGTGGAAAAATAAAGGAGAACATAGAGTTTTGGGGCACTTAGCTTTATTTATTCGTGGGACAGTACAAAGTACAATGTGTGGCTAAGTAGCCTTGGCTGAGTGCCTTATTTGTGATCTAAAAGTAAAACACTAAGGGTAGAAGCGTCACAGCTGTGCGACATTCCAGGGTTGGAGTGTACGACTCCTGTCTCTAAATCTTGAAGGCTAATAGGCGCCACCTGGGATTACTTATGTAATCACGTATGGTCCCTCCCATGGGGACTCGAGCTTGAGATGTCCTTGCTGCTTCAGTCGTAGGACCAAGTCGCCTTCGACGAATGATCTGGGGCGTAGCCTTCTACTATGGTAGTTTCGCAGGTTCTGCTGGTAGATCGCTGATCTTTCTGCGGCGATTTCCCTTGCCTCGTCAAGGAGGTCGACGGAGTCTTCGAGTGCGAGGGATGACTCCTGTTCGCTGTAAGCGACCACGCGCGGCGTCTTGTACCGTACCTCGGCGGGTAGCACCGCCTCAGCCCCGTGCACAATAAAGAACGGGGTGTAGCCAGTAGTACTGTTTGGAGTTGTGCGTAGGCTCCAGAGTACTGATTCCAGTTGATCTGGCTAGCAACCTGCAACCTGTTCGAGTGGCCGGAGGAGACACTTCTTGATGCCGCCACAGACGAGCCCGTTCGCCTTTTCAACCTAACCATTGATCTATGGATGTGCTAGCGAGGCGTAGCTGATGTTGATTCCCAGATTCTCACGGAATTCTTGGAACTCCTTGGATGTGAAGTTTGTTCCATTGTTTGTGATGATGCTATGTGGCACTCCGAAGCTGAAGAAGATGGACTCGAAGAACTTGACCGCACTGTGCCCCGATTGATTGGTCACTGGCATGGCCTTTATCCACTTGGTGAACTTGTCGACTGCCACCAGGAGGTAGACGTAACCTCCGCGTGATGATTTGGGGAGTTTGCCGACCATGTCGACTCCCCATTGTGCGAAGGGCCAGGCCAATGGGATTGGTCGGCGCTCTGCGCCAGGTGCGTGCGGTTTGTCCGCGAATCGTTGACACGCGTTGCATTTCTGGACGATGTCCTTGGCGTCGCGCATGGCCGTAGGCCAGTAGAACCCAGCTCGCAGAGCTTTGGCCACGAGGGCGCGACTGCCAGCGTGGTGTCCACAGGTTCCCTCATGGATGTCGAGGAGGACAGCTCTTCCATCAGCCGTGGAGACGCATCGCTGGAGTACTCCTGTGATGTTGCAGTGTATAGTTCGCCGTTGATAACAGCGAATGCCTTGGATCGCCACGCGATGTGCCGTGCAGCAGTCGGGTCGTCCGGTAGCCTTTTGCTGAGGATGTACGTGATGTACGGCTGAGTCCAGGATGATTCGATCACATGACGCTCATTGATCCTTTGAGTCCTATGTCCAGCTCTAGGTCGTCGAGTGCCATTGGCTCATTGGGTGGTGTAGCCCCCGAGTCCGTTGTTGCGCTTGTTTTCTTCTCTGCTGCCTTTGGCTTGATGGAGCGTTCGCAGATGCGCTGGAGAAATACCCCAGGTGGTATAGGGGCGCAGGTAGAACCTATGTCGCCGTAAATAATGAGCCTCTTAGCGCCGCAGGCTTTTGCCATCCTCATCTTGTGGAGTAGGGCCTCGTATTCACCTTCGTTGTTGGAGGCAGTGAACTGCATTCGTAGGATGTACTTCAGCTTGTCCCCTTGAGGTGATGCCAGTATGACACATGCACCTGCTCCGTCCTTCCGCTTGGATCCATCGAAGTGCATTGTCTAGAGATAGGACATATCTGGCTTGTCAGGGAGCTGGTTCTCCATCCAGTGCACGAGGAAGTTAGGAAGAACTTGCGACTTGATTGCGTCGCGCTTTTCGTATGTAATATCTCGTGGAGACAATTCTATTTCCCAAAGCGCGACTCGTCCCGTGGCCTCGGGGTTATTGAGGATACGCCCCAGCGGGGCGTCGTTGACCACCACAATTGGGTGTTCCTGGAAGTAATAGCGCAGTCGTCGGGCGGTCATGAAGACGTCGTACGCCAGCTTCTGGTAGTGCGGGTACCGCTGTTTGGTTGGCGTGAGGACCTCGCTGAGGTAGCGTTGTACCCCGTGGACCTTGTTTTCCTCGGCTCGCTCGACGACGAGCACTATGCTGACCACCTGGTTGGTGGCGGAGATATATAGCAACAGTGGTTCCCTTTCCCGTGGGGTCACTAGTACAGGCGAGGTGGATAGCAGGCGCTTGAGGTCTTCGAATGCTTCCTGCGCTTCGTTGGTCCACTCGAACTTTTTAGTTTTGCGGAGGAGTTGGTAGAAAGGCAGCGCCTTTTCACCCATCCGACTAATGAATCGACTGAGGGCCGCCATTCGCCCAGCCAGCTGCTGAACGCCCCTTATGTTTTTCGGCTTCTCCATGGCCAGTACGGCTTTTATTTTCTTCGGGTTTGCCTCGATTCCTCTTGCGGAGATGAGGTATCCGATTAGTTTCCCGGATGGCACGCCAAAGGCACATTTGTCCGGATTGAGCTTGATCCGGTAGCGGTCGAGGTTGGCGAAGGTTTCTCGCAAATCGTCGATTAGGGAGGCTTCCTCCTTGGTCTTGATTACTATGTCGTCGACTTAGACTTGAATGTTGCGACCAAGTTGTTCCTTAAGGCAAGCCTGCATGCACCGCTGGTAGGTGGCTCCCGCCTTCTTTAGCCCGAAGGGCATTGTGTTGTAGCAGAACACACCAAAGCGCGTCGTAAACACATTTTTTCTCTTGATCTTCCTCCTTCATTCGAATCTAATTATAGCCTGAGTAGGCATCGAGAAAGCAGAGGCGCTCCCAGCCTGCGGTGGAGTCGATTATCTGGTCGATGCGCGGCAACGGGAAGTGATCCTTTGGGCAGTGCTTATTCAGAGAGGTGAAATCCACGCACATCCGCGGAATATCCGTGTCCTTTTTGGTACCAGCACCGTGTTAGCGGGCCAAGTGCTTTCCTTGATCTCGCATATGAATTTGGCATCAAGGAATCTGTTGATCTCCATTCCAACTGCCTTTGCCCGTGGCTCAGATAATCGCCATATTGTTTGCTTGACTAGTCTTGCGTCTGGGTTAATGTTGAGTGCGTGCTCGGCGAATTCCCTGGGAACTCCAGGCATGTCCGCAGGACACCAAAAGAAAATTTCCCAATGCTCACGGAGGAATTCGACGAGCGTGAGTTCCTATGCGGGACTCAAGTTCTTGGCGATGAGGGCCGTTTTGGCGGGATCCGTTGGGTGGACCTGCACTTTCTTTGTGTGCACTGATGAGTCAAAAGATAGATTAGGCGAGCTTGGCGGACTTAGGGTAGCCAGACTGTTGTCTGTCGACTCCTTTAGTGTCGCGAGTTCTTCCTGCATGCCGAAGGACTTGGAAATTCTATTGAATTCCCTATCGCAACTGTCAGACCTCTCGAAGCTTCCGTTGATTGTGATGACGCCGTTGGGACCTGGCATTTTCATCTACAGGTAGGCGTAGTGTGGTACTGCCACGAACCTTGCGAACGCGACAAGTCCGAGGATGAAGTGGTACTGTGAGGGCCAGTCGACGACCTCAAAGTCGATGCGCTCGCGCTGAAAGTTTTTCGGTGTGCCAAAGATAACGTCGAGGTTTTTGCCCATGGGATATACGCCTTTTCCTGGGACGATGCCATGGAATGTTGTGTCGGAGGCCTCTAGGCAAGTCAGAGCAATTCTCATTGCTCGCAAAGTACTCGCGAACATAAGGTTGATGCCGCTTCCTCCATCCATGAAGACGCGGCTCATGTCGAAGCCTCCAATTTGTGCCTCGAGGACAAGGGGACAATAGCCTGGACGAGGTACTTGAGGCGGATGGTCGCGTTTGTCAAAGGTGATGCAGGACTCGCTTCCGGTGAGGTACTCAGTGGTACATGGTGGCGAGTGTGTGGCCAAATTGACTTGGTGAGTGATGGCCTTCTGCGCCCGATTGGAGGGGCGGCCTTTCTGGATGATCATAGTACCAACGGCCCGTGGGTAGGGTTCACCTCCCTGGTCCGGCGCAGCTGCGTTTGGGGGCATTCCCGATGGCGGTGGCGGAGCGCCATGTGCCACGGCGCCTGGAGCTGCTCCGTAACCTCTTTCGACTGCGTTGCGATTCATCCGAACCAATCCCTCATGTAATTTGAGGAACTCGCGGCAGTCCTTGAGGAGGTGGCTGGACTTCTTCTTTCCATCATGCTTGTCGATGTAGAAATGCACCATGCATGGCCCGGATAGTTTTTCTTCGATGGATGTCGTGGGTGCCTCATCACGGTTGTGGCATTGCCACACTTGCGTGTTTTCCCGGAGTCGCGGTATCCACCGCTGCTGTATCCACTGTTGGGGTTATCGTCGCGTCTGTCGGCGTAGCCAACTGCGACCATGTTGACGTCGTCGTGGCCATCGTAGATGCGCATACGGCCTTTTCCTCGGCGGTCACGTCTGCGCTCGAGTTCTGCCTCCTCGTTGGAGTGGACGCGATTTTTCACTGAATCTTCTCCATCGGCCCACTGATTCGCGGTTTCCATCAAGTGGTCAATGGTCTTGGGCTTTGAGCGGCCTAGCTCTATGCGGCGGAAGCCGCCGTTGAATGCGTCAATCACGCTATCCTCCGAGATGTTCTCTATGGAGTTCTTGATGATGGACCACCTTTGGATGTAGGAGCACAGAGATTCGCCTGATCTTTGCTGGCAGCATCTCAGTTCTTCGATTGATGCGGGCCGCTTGTATATGCCCTTAAAGTTGTGCACGAAACTGTAAACCAGCTCATCCCAACTGCGAATGGATCCGTGTGGGAGGTTGTAGAGCCATGCTCGGGCGACACCCTGCAGCTGTAGATGTAAGCATTGCATGGTCGTGCTTCGACTGCCTCCGTGGAGCCTGACGGAGGAGATGTGGTCCTCCAGCCAAATCTTTGGGTCCTGTAGGCCATCAAACTTCGGATTCTCTGATGGGAGTTTGAACCCCTTGGGCATTCGCTTTTGCTTGATGGATCTACTGAAGCATCTGGCGCTGCAGAGCTCCACATCTTCCTCTTCCGAGTCGGTCGACCGAGCACGTCGCGCCCTTGATTTGTCGATCTTGCGCTGCGTGATGTCATCACGTGTGTCGTAGTCGTGGTCCTGTCGCCGTGAGTGGCGACGTCGAGACAGGTCGTGACTGTCATCACTAGATGAGGGCGAGGAGTAGCGCTTTGCCTTTCTTTGGCTCCGGTGTTGGCTCCTTGTCGAGGGCGGCCTCGATTAATCCCAAGCCTGCGATCGTAGATCGGTGCATGGTGGCTCGGGGATCTCCAGCTGGCTGTTGGTTATTGAGGAGGTACATGGTGGCCACTGTAACTGCATCTTGTGGCGTCTTTGGAACCACATTGCCCCATGTGTCGACCGTCATGGAGCTGAAGTCGAGGACCTTTGCAGCATCTATGCGTTCTTGCTCAGTGAGATGGGCCAGCCGAGATCGCCTCTTCTTTGCGAGGTACTCGTTGCCCTTTGAGGAGGATCCTCTGTGGGAGGAGATCCCAACACGTTGAAGACTTGATTCATCTGCCGCCCTTTTGCGCGCTTCGAGTTGCATAATCGTTTGCGCTTGGCGCTTAAATTCTTCCTTCAGGAGCCAATGGTAGCCCATCAGAAGTTCCTTCGAGGAACCGGGGGTAAAGGGTTGCCCCGCAGGGCCTCGCGGCAGCGAGCCCATTCGAGCTCATTGAGCCTGACCACGACGCATTCGCTAGTCTACTCGTTAGTTATGGTTGGAGGTTCAATTTCCCCTCCATTGTTGACGGGGGTGCGATCACCACCGTTGCCGCCGTTGCCACCGTTGCCGCCATTGCCACCGAGAGGTGGGTCCGTTCCGTTACCGCGATTGCCCGTGTTGTCGCGGTTGGCGGAGGTATCGCCTGCGTTGATCACGGTGCACATGAAGTGATTGGGGAAGCTGTTGCTTCCGCAGCTCTTAGATCCGGAACCGTAGGCTCAATATTCAATGGCCAGATCGCTCAGATCCGAGTCGTGACTACTGTCGCTGATCGTGTTCTCGACTATTGTCGGGGGGTTGAGCTCAGTGAGGGTGTCGATCGATGGAGGGAACCATGATGCTGGGGCAATCGACGACACCGTCGGCTGATCAGGCATGCGAAGTGTGCCCATCTGACCAACTTGGAAGCGGAACCTGCCTATTGCCAGGTTGATCCTGTCGCCCACGGACTCGAAAGCCGGGCGAGTGGCTGGCATGTGGACGGTGCAGTCGAACGCGCCGAAGAGCTGGCAAATCTCCGCTGTTGGGGAGTTGTAGATCGCGGTTGATGGGGCCGAAGAATCCGCAACATCAGCACTCCCAATTCCCACAGACAGTGCCAATTGACGAGGGTTTAACTCATCAATACCCATTGTTATGGACTTGGGTTTTGGAGAAGGAGGGAGGGCTGGAGACATCTATCGGCTAGCAAACAAGCACACAGGGGACTCGAAGATTTACCCAGGTTCAGGCCTCGTAGAGGTCCCTACTCCTTCTTGTCTACTCGTGGAATTATCAAGGGAATCAAAGATTACAATGGTGCGCAGATGCAATCTAGCGAGGGTTGTGGAAACTAGGGTTGCGTGTGTCCTCCTCGGCGCCCCCTCCTAGCCTTTATATAGAGAGGCTCGGTCTCGGGTAGCAGGTCGAGTCGGTTACTGGTTAGGGTTTTCCCCTTTGAACTTTCTATCTTTAGCTTCTTCTTATTCTTCAAGCAATCGAGAGTCTACAGGTTACTCAAGTTCTTCATTTGGGCCTTGGCGACACCATGGGCTTCTATGTATTCAGGCCATATATACCAAGCTCGAGTACCTGTAGGGTATACCCATGTCAACTATGAAGATATATTGTACGACAATAGTATCGACATATCTTAAACCCAAGGAACTAAGGTCTCACCAAAGGACTGTATTTAGACAATGCTATCACATTTGAGAATGAGTGATGCATAGAAACGCAAAGACATGCAATACACACAGACCTGAAAGTGTGATACATTGCTAACGTATCCATAATTTTTGATGTTCCATGCTTGGTTTTATCTACTTTCTTGTGTTTTGTCCACACTTTGGAGTAGTTTTCATATGATTTCTTGGACTAACCTATTAAGAAGAGCCACAGTGCCAGCTGCCTGTTTTCTGCTATTTTTGGTTCTAGGAATGTCAGAACATGAATATTTTCGGAATTGGACGGGGCAAATGCCAAAGTCAGTTTTTCACCGAGGGACACCTAGAGCGAGAATACGAGACGGAGAGAGGCTGGGGCCCGACCACACCACCTGGCTGGGCAGCCCAGCCTGGCCCACGCCAGGGCGTGGTCTAGCCACCCCAGGCACCCCCTCGGCCTCTCCTTCCGCCTATAAGTTGCCTCTGATACAGAAGCCCTAAGTACCCGATCAAAATTCCACGAAAGAGTCTATAGCCACCGTCATGTCCATCCCTAGATCGGGAGGGATCTGAAGCTCTTCACGGCACCCTGCCAGAGACGAGAATTCACCCTGGAGGCTTTCTTCATCATCATGCAAGCCTCCGGTGTGATGCGTGAGTAATTCATCTCTGGACTATGGGTTCATGTAGTAGCTAGATGGTTTGTTCTCCTCCTTTGTGCTATCATGTCTAGATCTTGTGAGCTCCGTTCATGATCAAGATCATCTATTTGTGATTCTGCATGTGGTGTTTACGGGGATCCGATGGATATTGAGATGCTATCTCAGAATGATTATTGATTCTATCATGTCTTTGTTATTTGTGATCTTGCATGCTTTCCGTTGTTAGTAGCTATCTTTGCCACTTAGATGCTAGCAACTCCAAGAGTTAGTATTTATGCTCGATAGTGGGTTCGTGCCTCTAGTAATCTAGGGAAGTGACAGAAATCTCTAAGGTACTAGATGTGCTGTTGCTACTAGGGAGAAAACAACAATCCTTTGTTCATAGAAAAATCGTATTGTTTATTTTACACGCAATTCATAATGCAATTATCCGTTGCTTGCAACTTAATACTGGAGGGGGTTCGGATGATAAACTGAAGGTGGATTATTAGTCATAGATGCAGTTGGATTATGGTCTATGTATAATGTTGTAATGCCCAATCAAATCTCATAGGAATCAACATGATTAGTATATGTGTAACATCCCAATTTCAGCAACCCTGATTTGTTGTCCAGAATGCAAAAATCAGGGGGAACAAAAACTTTTTCTTATACTTGGTGAAGTGTTTCCTTGTTTGTTTGCACTTGTGCATGTGAGTTTCTACCATATGATACTCCTTACCTCACCATCAGTTAACAAAAGCTAGTTAACAAAACTATCCTGGCTCATTTTGTATATTCTCAAATGTTCCGGCATTTCAAAACCTGAGCCAAGAAGCCATTGCCAACCAACTATTTTAATAGCTACTATTGATCAAACTATGGAGACTTATAGAATACTATCTCCTTGTGTTTTCAAGACAGAACCTTCAACTACTCTTACCTCTAAGATTTCCAAAACCTTGTTTTAAACCATTGAATTCTACTCTTGGTAAAGATACCAAGGACCCTCATCTTATTCAAAAATACAACCCCTTCAAAATGTCCCAACCTCACCTCAAGCTAGGCTTGATGGTAACCCTAGTAGTAGTTGATTTATTTGTAAGATGAGTTGCCTTGATCTGCTGTTTGACTTGTTTGCTTAGGAAGTAGTATGAGCGACTCTAGGAGCTCATCTGTTGGATCAATATACCTCAAACTCACCAAACCCTAAGTAAGAATACAAGTTGGATCGGATCTCTAGTTACTAGGGGATCATCTAAAACCCTTAACCAGATCCATTATGTAGTGATCCATTCTAGAAGATTCTACTCAATCTAGTCTTCAATATCATCCACTTGATGATGCTTGGGTACTTTGCAACCCATCAAAAACATCCTCCCTCTTATTCTAGTCAAAAACCCTAACTTTGCCAAATTTGGCTAAGTCTGGTAATCTCCTTCCAACATCACCTTTTTGAATGCCTCCCTTTCTCAAACCTTGTGCATTTTTGAAAATGAATCTGAACCATCTTGTTAACCATCCTAAGGACTACCAGGGCCCACTATTTACCTTGGTTAGATCATCTACCAACCTACTTGTTCTTGATGGTTTTGCAGGCAAGAAAATAACTATTCATCCAAGTCTAGTCAACATGCCTACTTTGATAGAAGCTCACACCATCATACCACCTTCTATGGACCAACTCTTTGCATGGTGGTGTTATAATCATATAGGTCTAACAATATATACTTCACTTGTTCCAAGTTGATCTTTGTGCTTTTTAAATCCACATGGTATATAAGGCATCATGACTCATCTGGTATGGGAGCCTTATTTTCAATGAAGTTTGCCATCACTTCCAGACCACCTCAAATGTAACCAATCCAAACCCCTTCTGCCATGATCCTATATATGACTTGTTCTAACTAACCATCTATCCCTTTCCCCAAGGGGAGATCTGAACTCCAAGATACAACCATGTTATGGTGGTATAAAAATAACATCACCCTAGATCCTCAATGCCTGCTACACCTTGTCTACATCATGTTATGGTGATCTAATTCAAGTTGGAATTCCAATTCACAAGGTTGAAAATGCTTCCTACACCTTGTCTACATCATCTACCTTGATCATCAAGATTTATCAAATATTACGCATAATTATTATGGCTCCAAATCTATTTAATTCCTTTAATAGAGAAAATCTCAAAACCCCTTTCCCAATGGAAAGTTTGGTTTTTGTCAAAACATTTCCCAACCTTTTGGCTCTTGGGAGTTCCATATATCATAACCTATCTTCCCATCTCAAAAATAAATATTTTTGAGAATCTTTATTTATTCTTTTTGACTATTTTCTAAGTGTGCATTCACATTTGGGACCCTCTCACACCAAAAACCAGCCTTGCCCAACTGAATTATATTAAATGATCTTCTAGAAACTACTTCTGCCTTTTTTGAATGAATAGTTTTAAGTGGACTAAAACTCCTTTGAAAAATCTCAAATAATTCCTGGAGAGGGCATTTAGCCTCATCTATCTCCCAGTACCATTCCCGCCTAGGGTCCAATGCAAGTTTTTGGACTTTCTTGATAACCACCTATTGGATAAAATTTGCCAACTAACCAAATACACTACTCAAACCACCTAGAACAGTCATCAAAAGCATGACCAGCACCCATCTCACTCCTGGTCGAAAATCCAGTAGTACACCCCTCACCTGTCATTTAGTACTTGGAAGGAGAGAGAGGGCCAAGAAATTATTGCCTACCTTGGAAAGATAAGCTTAGGACAGCAGCCCCACTGCCCCTCTGCCCTAAGCACGACCCCAGATAACACCTCCACACTCTCTCCACCGCCCTCCACGCCCAATGGATGGCCAGCTCCCTCCCCTTGCCCTTCTTGGACTTTGTCCACCATGAACCACCCCTACTTGGGACAAGTAGCCCCAAGCCCTCAGGTCTCCTCTCCCTCACCCTTTCTTTAGTTTGACCAAGAGAAGAAGAAGAAGGAGCGTCGGCCTCCTCCCTAGTTTCAAGCATATCTCCTACACCCCTCTGCTTCTTCCTCTGCATGTTACCTAGACGAGATCCCCTCCTTCCCCTGCATCTGACCCGGCCTCTCTTTTCTTATAGATTCCTCCCTGGTGCCGCCACGGACGATCTCGGAGCTGCCGCCCTCTGCCCGACAGCAGACTCCTCGGATCTGCATCAAACGGGGCCATTCCACCCATCGCCGAGGTCGTATCCGGTCACCGCGTCGCCCCAGCACATCCCCGACGCCCCTCCCGCACTCTAGTGAGCACCCCGACCCATTTCTCCCCAGCCTAGGGTTCCGGCGAGATGGTCCAGCGTTGAAGGTTGAAGAAGCCCCGACGTCGTTCGATCCTCTTTACCCCAACGGCCCAGATCCGCGGATACCTTTTCGGCCGCTCGCTCCCACTGACCCCAGGGCCCCACCCGTCGGGTTCAAAGCCACCACTTCCTGCTCCCAACGCAGCACGGACAGGCTGATTTCCCCTCCGCAGCGCAACTTCCATCTAGATCCAGCCCACTGCAACCATTTTCTTTTTCTTTTTAACATATCTATTAATCCCAGAATCTACCTGCTAGGATTAACTCCAAATAAAAATGGATATCCCAATATTTTGTCCAGATCCAAAATTCTAAGGGTTCCTTCATGTTTTATGCAACTTGCAGAACTGGAACCTAGCCAAAAATAATTTTTATTATTTACTGGCTTTTAATCTTCTAAAAAAGTGTCTTTTGCAATCAATAATTTCCTCAAAGAGTTTTACATCTCCAATTGGGGAGAATCAAAGCTCCACTAGAAGGTATTTGAGATACCTGCCATCTAGCATAGGCCCTATGCCAAGGTGAACAGTAGTGTGCCCATAGCAAAAATAACAAAAACTGTCGTTGTCTACCTTTGGTAAATTCTCTAGGTCAAACCAAATGTGATATTTACCTGATTCTAACTCCCAGATGAGTGGCACACCATTGCTTATCTAAAACCAGGAGATAAGGATTTATGGATCCTCTATTGGATTTGAGTGATTTAATTACTTCTGTACGTGGTTTTATCACTATATAAATCACTCCAGGAGTTTGACAACTCCTATAGAAAGGTATTCTAAATGCCTACCTTGTTCCCGTGGAATCAACTCAAGAGCTTCTGTAGAATTAATCTGGTGAAAAAGAGAAAAACCATACATAACTGCCTTTGATGATTTATTAAGGGCATTTTGATAATTCTTTTGACAAGTTTCCAACTCTATGTGGTTCAGTACATCAAACCCTACAAAATCACACAAGGAAATAATTTTTGGGCCTCCAGATAAATTCTGGTGAATTATTTGCTCAAACTAGAATTCATTCCACTATAAAAAGCATAACTAAATCTAGGTATTTGATAATCTAGTGAAACCACTTGTGTTGGTCTTGTTTTGCCAAGACCTATCTAAGGATATCATTGTTGCACATTGGTATCCTATAGACCTCAGACACCCAATCCAAGTCCCTGGTAAATAACCTAGACAACTATCTTCCTAAGGAAAAACACTTCTATGTCAATCTAGTAATTCCTCTACTAGTACCCAAGTCCTCCGAAACCTACTATGTTAAATAAGATTCCTTATGTTTGTGTGTTGTATGGTTTGATGCTTGTATGCCTTGTCTTGATTGTGGTATTGTCTGCTTGTATGTATACTCGATGACGGTGATAGTGTGATTGTTTGACGACGAGAAGAAAAGCACTACTTGTTGTTATTTATTGGGTATTCTTGGTTATCTAAAGAATTCCAGGGACTTATTGCTTATCATTAGGCAAGCCACCATACCTGAATTCCGATACTTATCCTACTCTTTTTATTACCTGTTTTGTATCTCCTTTATAAGTTGCATTATTTATCTGCAGGTTTTGTTTTATAAATAATACGCTAATGACTTGGCTCAGACAAGTTATGACTTTGTGTCCCTCGTGGAACCATCCTGATGTACCTACCATTTTACCCCTTTAGACCGAGAGTATGATGGTTATCATCTTACCTCGTTGGAAACCCCGTCTTTGAGAAACTAACTTGTTTTAGGATTTACCCTACTTCAATTGTTTAAAAACTGCTTTGTAAAACCCTTGGGAAGAGCCAGCTTTCCAAGCGGAAGTTTTAACTAAAGAAGTGGTGTTGATGAGGAATAAGAAAATGGACATGAGAAAGTGAAGGGATGTTCTACGCCTTTACCAGAACATTTTTTATCCATGCAACCACATTACCCCAGGTGCTGGGGCTTAGCTCATAGTTTGTCTTCATTAAACGAGGCAGCTTGTACCATGCTTATAGGGAGAAATCCCTTGAATTCCGGGCGGGTGCTAACAGATCTAAAGATCTGGAGCCTATAACTTGCTTCGACAAGAGTGAGCCTGTCTTGGCAGGAGTTCCGGTGCAACAATTGGGTCTCCCGCGGACGGTATGACTTAGGTGGTACGGAAGGAAGTGGAGTCACCAAGTTAAGGTATACACCAAATTGCGGTTTGGGTATACGCGTGTACGGAAGGAAGGACTATGGCTGGGAGCCACATACTCGTTGCCGGGGAGAACAAACCCAAAAGGAAAAGCAGCCTTTGCTAGGGTTGACAAGCGAAATGTTAGGTTTGATTATCCGGACCCCCATCTACTGTGTGTAGTGGGCCATGGTTTTATCCCGGTGGATGTATTGATTCTTGTGGGGAAAGTGCGCAAACTCTGCAGAGTATAATCTATCCGAATAGCCGTGTCCACGGTCAAGGACGGTGGGAAAGGTGATGGCTAGGAGTACCCAAATGGTGTTTGTTTGGAAAGAATGGATGAGAGTATGGAGGTTCCGGAGGAACCTGAGTTCGAAAGTTTTGTTTTGACCAGAGGTGGGCAAAGAGGTTTAAAAAGGGTTTTTACTCCAAAACTGTTTTGAAATTGGTTTTCAACAAGGGTATCGGGATATCTTGATCTATAAACAGAGGCATGTTTCAAAACTCTTTTTCAACAAAGATACGGAGATGTCATAACTACAAGAGGTAGTCTAGGCTTTTCAAAAACAAACCTAGATAGAGCTATCTCGCCACAGCGAGAATTGCATTCCCTAATTCAAATATCTTGGTGGTTTGCGAGTACATTGAAAAGTACTCATGGCTTTGTCCCTGGCTATTTACTTGGCCAGACTTTCAGAAGCTTGAATATGGAAGGATAAGGAGACGTCTATGCGAGCTAGGCTATCTTCCAAGTCAGCTGCCTGTAGGTTGAGGCACGATTGGGCTCTGCGCATGAGGATGTTCAGCTGCTCAAGATGGTATAGCCATAATGTTATCTATGTAAGTCTTGTAAATTCGTTATGTTTTGGATGTTGTAATGATACTTGTCGGTTATGTTCCATGGCTCACTGATCATGGGAACGTGGATATCACATAACAGGGATTTCTCGGATGGTCAATCGGGGGGACCCCACAGACTTCGTATCAGAGCCATCCTGACTGTAGGAGACCTTAGTTAGCATGGACGTTAGACAGGAAACGACGAACCAACTTTCTAAAAGACAAGGGAGAAGAGATGACTATTTGCAAAAGTGCTTATGTCTTTTCCCTCTCCATTTTGAAAACCTGTTGCATTAATATGATTTTCTAATCTTAAAATCTTGCACACTTATCACTAACTCACCCTAGCCCTAAACACTTTTGTAGATGGAACCAATTGAAGAAGAGTGGCTGAAGATTGGATTTCCCCGACTCCTCTGGGCCTCCCTGCAACTTTGTGGTTACCGGCAGAAACCTATCTACACCCACCACAATGGACTGGAATCAGGAGATTATGTGGGACAGATTGTCATACTAGCCAAGCCAGGAACCAATGGAAGCCCTATCTATTCCACAAGACCTCGGATGCCCAGTCCCGTACTTGTTGCTTATTCGGTAGCCATAGAAGCTTTGATGCGCATCCGTAGTTCCCTCCCAGAGATGAGACAGCCGCAACCTTTTACCTCCCCATGAAGGGAAATGTCGACTGCACCGGAGGATCTAAAGACCCCAGCCTGGCATACCCTACCCTCTCCTTTCAAACCCGCTTCAGCTACTCTAGCAACGAGGTGTTAACAGCAGTCGTGGACGAATACCGTCACTCCCACATGGAGCTCCGTCGCCTAAAAGCCATTCTCACCCAGAAGGAAGCTCTAGAAACCCTGCAAGGAATCAAGCACGAACCACCGCAACTGAAGGAACCTCGAGGGAAGCTGCCCCCAAGAGAAGCAGGAAGTGCACCACCGCCAGTCAGTATCTTTGTAGGTTCAAGCCCATCCAGGAGGTGCAAGAAACCTCCACTGCTCCGCTAGAAGCCAGCCACGTCTCCGTAGATGCACCCTCCGAGTAATCACTCGCGTCGTGGAACTTGCCCATCTAGCAATAGGGTAGAGTTATGTATCGTCCCTGAACGCGTTTTGTAATGTTTCACCACTATTAGCACCTTCGGGTGCAAACTGGCTAGTTTTGTAATAATCTCCTTGGATTGCTATGCTTGTTTGATGTTTTCCCTCTTGCGTGTTTTACCCAAGATGTTGCATCAGACCCAACCTGGAACAAAACTGCCCTAAATGATCACATCTCTTGGTTGTCCAGTATTGATCTCAACGCTGGATGATTGCAGGTACCCCATTAAATACACCTCGTGAGATCTAGAACCTCGGTTAGATCTACTTGATTAGACCAAAGTCGCTATCCTACAGATCTACACCCCCAAAAATCCCTCCGAGTTGAACTCCAAAAGCTAACCATTTAACATAGCTTACTCCCATAACCAGAACGCCTACCACCAACCGGAACTCCCCCAAGATGGCCATGAAGACCGGAAGCTCGAAGAAAGCATTTAGCCGTTGCGGAGAAGGAAGACACCAAGCCAGCAGGTGTTTCGGCCACTGCCCAAACAGCGGGAAACCTCACTCGGCCAAAGTTTGTCCAACTCGGTTTCTCACTTGTTTCCTCTGCGAAGACCAAGACCATGTCCATGTCGACTTCCCAGTATATCTCGTCATTGGAAAGGCCTATCAATCTCCCGGTGTCAGCAGAGGAAGGTCGTCAACTCAGTTATGCTGAAAGAAAGGTACATGTTTCTCGTGTGATCAACCCAGCAACTTCAGCCGAGAATCCCCCCAGGGTACACCCGTCAAGACTTCCGCGAAGGTGAAGCCCGAAGGCACCAAGGTCCTTACCTTCAGAAAAGACGATCATCGTACCCCTCGCAGCCCTGCAACTCAAGACTGAAGATTCCCCTTGCAATTACAAGCGACTACATCTCGTTGGGAGTAAAGATCGAGAGAAGCTCCTTAACTTACCCTAGAACTCCCTGAACATCGGAAAGTGCAAGTTGTAATAAACTCGTCCATGTTTCCGCCCTGGAACGACACCTATGTTGCTACTCTCCCTTTTGTTGTGGTGCACTACCTTAAGAACTATCTTTTGCCACCCTCATCTGCTCTTACTAAGGATGTCCCCGGCTTGCAAATCTCCGAGCTACCCTAGTTTAATCCTAAGGGGGAAAGATTGCGTCTTTCTCGCAAAATAGAATAACCCTCTACCATAAGCAACCCAACAGTGAACCCAAGGACGCAAACTAGGATATGATAATCCCTTAGGAGAGACGCCGTAAATCCTTCTAGCAGGAAGATCAATTCTCGCAAGCCTGGTTGAAGCATGTTCAACACTCGTGCCTTCAAGACGATTGGAGTTCAACCTCACTATCAAAATGATCATGTTCAAAGACAAAGCCGGCAAGTTAGTTCGCAACAAAACCATAGCACTAACTCCAAGACAAACCCCCTAATCTTACTCTCCCGAATCTCAAGACGAGATTCTTTTAAGGGGGAAAGGTCTGTAACATCCCAATTTCAGCAACCC
Source organism: Avena eriantha (assembly GCA_910589775.1). Taxonomy (NCBI): domain Eukaryota; kingdom Viridiplantae; phylum Streptophyta; class Magnoliopsida; order Poales; family Poaceae; genus Avena; species Avena eriantha. Next base: position 23,397 of record CAJUXJ010000917.1, read on the forward strand.
TGATTTGTTGTCCAGAATGCAAAAATTAGGGGGAACAAAAACTTTTTCTTATACATGGTGCAGTGTTTGCTTGTTGTTTGTCTGCACTTGTGCATGTGAGTGTATACCATATGACACTCCTTACCTCACCATCAGATAACAAAAGCTAGTTAACAAAACTATCCTGGCTAATTTTGTATATTGTCAAATGTTCTGGCATTTCAAAACCTGAGCCAAGAAGCCATTGTCAACCAACTATTTTAATAGCTTCTATTGATCAAACTATGGAGAGTTATAGAATACCATCTCCTTATGTTTTCAAGACAGAACCTTTAACTACTCTTACCTCTAAGATTTCCAAAACCTTGTTTTAAACCATTGAATTTTACTCTTGGTAGAGATACCAAGGACCCTCATCTTATTCCAAAATACAACCCCTTCAAAATGTCCCAACCTCACCTCAAGCTAGGCTTGATGGTAACCCTAGTAGTAGTTGATTTGTTTGTAAGATGAGTTGCCTTAATCTGCTGTTTGACTTGTTTGCTTAGGAAGTAGTATGAGCGACTCTAGGAGCTCATCACTTGGATCAATATACCTCAAACTCACCAAAACCTAAGCAAGAATATAAGTTGGATCTGATCTCTAGTTACTAGGGGATCATCTAAAACCCTTAACCAGATCCATTATGCAGTGATCCATTCTAGAAGCTTCCAAATCAATGAAGACCAATATCAAGCATGGATCCCTTCTACTCAATCTAGTCTTCAATATCATCCACTTGATGATGCTTGGGTACTTTGCAACCCATCAAAAACATCCTCCCTCTTATTGTAGTCAAAAAACCTAACTCTGCCAAATTTGGCTGTCTGGAAATCTCCTTCCAACATCACCTTTTTGAATGCCTCCCTTTCTCAACCCTTGTGAATTTTTAAAATGCATCAAAACCATCTCAGTAACCATCCTAAGGACTACCAAGGCCCACTCTTTTCCTTGGTTAGATAATCTTCCAACCTACTTGTTCTTGATGCTTTTGCAGGCAAGAACATAACTATTCCTGCAAATATAGTCAACATGCCTACTTTGACAGAAGCTCACACCATCATCCAACCTTCTATGGAACAAATATTTGCATGGTTGTGTTCTAATCATATAGGTCTAACAATATCTACTTCACTTGTTCCAAGTGGATCTTTCTGCTTCTTAAACCCACATGGTTTATAAGGCATCATGACTCATCTGGTATGGCAGCCTTATTTTCAACAAAGTTTGCCATCACTTCCAGACCACCTCAAATGTAACCAATCAAAACCCCTTTTGCCATGATCCTATATATGACTTGGTCTAACTAACAATCTATCCCTTTCCCTAAGGGGAGATCTGAACTACAAGATACAACCATGTTATGGTGCTATAAAAATAACATCACCCTAGATCCTCAATGCCTTGTTCTTCATCTAATTCAAGTTGGAATTCCAATTCCCAAGGTTGCAAATGCTTGCTACACCTTGTCTACATCATCTACCTTGATTATCAAGATTTATCAAATATTACCCATAATTATTATGGCTCCAAATCTATTTAATTCCTTTAATAGACAAAATCTCAAAACCCCTTTCCCAATGGAAAGTTTGGTTTTTGTGAAAACATTTCCCCAACTTTTGGCTCTTGTGAGTTCCATATATCATACCCTATCTTCCCATCTCAACAATAAATATTTTTGTGAAGCTTTATTAATTCTTTTTTCCTATTTTCTAAAAAGGCAGAAATGGAATAATAATTGCTTTAGATACTTTTAAGCCACAAGAAATCTTGGGAAAATTCCCCTAAGTGTGCATTCACATTTGGGACCCTCTCACAGCAAAAACCAGCCTTGCCCAATGTAATTATATCAAATGATCTTCTAGAAACTACTTCTGCCTTTTTGAATAAATAGTTTTAATAGGACTAAAACTCCTTTGAAAAATCTCAAATAATTCCTAGAGAGGTCATTTAGCCTCATCTATCTCCTAGTACCATTCCCTCCTAGGGTCCAATGCAAGTTTTTGTACTTTCTTCAGAACCACCTATTGGATCAAATTTGCCAACTAACCAAATCCACTACTCAAACCACCTACAAGCCTCATCAAAAGCTTGACCAGCAACCATCTCACTCCTGGTCGAAAACCCAGTAGTACACCCATCACCTGTCATAAGTATGGAAGGAGAGAGAGAGAGAGGGCCAAGACATTATTGCCTACCTTGGAAAGATAAGCTTAGGATAGTAGCCCCACTGCCCCTCTTCCCTAAGCACGACCCGAGATAACACCTCCACCCTCTCTCCACCGCCCTCCACACCCAATGGATGGCCAGCTCCCTCCCCTTGCCCCTCTTGGACTTTGTCCACCATGAACCACCCCTACTCGGGATAAATAGCCTCAAGCCCTCCCAGCACTCCCCTCCTCCGCTCATTTGCTTCCTCCCACACCACCTCGCCTCCCCAGGTCTCCTCTCCCTCACCCCTGCTCTACTTTGCCCAAGAGAAGAAGAAGGAGCATCAGCCTCCTTCCTAGTTTCATGCATATCTCCTATACCCCTCTGCTTCTTCCTCTACATGTTACCTAGACGAGCTCCCCTCTTTCCCCTGCATCTGACCCGGCCTCTCTTTTCTTATAGATTCCTCCCTGGCGCCGCCGCGGAGGAGCTCAGATCCGCCGCCCTTTGCCCGACAGCGGACTCCTCCGATCTGCATCAAACGGGGACCTTCCTCACCTCGCCGAGGTCGTATCCGGTCACCGCGTCGCCCCAACACATCCCCGACGCCCTTCCTGCACTCTGGTGAGCACCCTGACCCAATTCTCCCCCGCCTAGGGTTCCGGCTAGCCGGTCCAGCGTCGAAGGTTGAAGAAGCCCCGACGTCGTTAGATCCTCTTTAGCGCAACGGACCGGATTTGTGGATACCTGTTCAGCCGCTCACTCCTACTGACCCCAGGGCCCCACCTGTCGGGGTCAAAGCCGCCACTTCTAGCTCCCAGCGCAGCCCGGACAGGCTGATTTCCCCTCTGCGGCCCAACTTCCCTCTAAATCCAGCCCACTACAGCCATTTTCTTTTTCTTTTTAGCATATCTATTAATCCCAGAAGCTACCTGATAGGATTAACTCCAAACAAAAATGGAAATCCCAATATTTTGTCCAGATCCAAAATTCTAAGGGTTCCTTCATGTTTTATGCAACTTGCAGAACTAGAACCTAGCCAAAAATAATTTTTATTATTTACTAGCTTTTAATCTTCTAAAAAGTGTCTTTTGCAATCAATAATTTCCTCAGAGAGTTTTACATCTCCAATTGGGGAGAATCAAAGCTCTACTTGAAGGTATTTGAGATACCTGCCGTCTAGCATAGGCCCTATGCCAAGGTGAATATAGTGTGCCCATAGCAAAAATAAGAAAAATAGCCATTGTCTGCCTTGGGTAAATTCTCTAGGTCAAACCATATGTGGTATTGACCTGATTCCAACTCCCAGAGAAGTACCACACCATTTACTATCTAAAACCAGGAGATATGGCTTTATGGATGCTCTGTTGGATTTTAGTGATTTAATTACTTCTGTAAGAGGTTTTACCACTAAATAAATCACTCCAGGAGTTTCATAACTCCAAAAGGAGTGAATACAATTCTTAAACAAAGGTATTCTAAATACCTAACTTGTGCCCTTAGAATCAACTCAAGAGATTCTATAGCATTAATCTGGTGAAAAAGAGAAAAAAGATACATAACTGCCTTTGATGATTCATTAAGGGCATTCTGGTAATTCTTTTGACAAGTTTCCAACTCTATGTGGTTCAGTATGTCAAACCCTACAAAATCACCCAAGGAAATAATATTTGGGCCTCCAGATAAATTCTAGTGAATTATTTCCTCAAACTAGAATTAATTCCACTATAAAAAGCATAACTAAATCTAGGTATTTGATAATCTAGTGAAACCACTTGTGTTGGTCTTGTTTTGCCAAGACCTATCTGAGGATATCATTGTTGCACAATGGTATCCTGCGGACCTCAGACACCCAATCCAAGTCCCTGGTAAATAACCTAGACAACTATCTTCCAAAGGAAAAACACTTCTAAGGCAATCTAGTAATTCCTCTACTAGTACCCAACTCCTCCGAAACCTACTATGTTAAATAAGATTCCTTATGTTTGTTTGCTGTATGTTTTGATGCTTGTATGCATTATCTTGATTGTGGTATTGTCTGCTTGCATGTATACTCGATGACAGCGATAGTGTGATTGTTTGACGACGAGAAGAAAAGGACTCCTTATTGTTATTTATTGGGTATTCTTGGTTATCTAAAGAAGTCTAGGGAATTATTGCTGGTCATCAGGAAAGCCACCATTCCTAAATTCCGATACTTGTCCTACTCTTTTTATTACCTGTTTTGTATCTCCTTTATAAGTTGCATTATTTATCTGCATGTTTTGTTTTATAAATACTACACTAATGACTTGGCTCATCCAAGTTATGACTTTGTGTCCCTCATGGCACCACCCTGATGTACCTACCATGTTATCCCTTTAGACCGAGAGTATGATGGTTAGCATCCTACCTTGTTGGAAACCCCGGCTTTGAGAAAATAACTTGTTTTAGGATTTACCCTACTTCAACTTTTAAAAACTACTTTGTAAAACCCTTGGGAAGAGCCATTGTTCCAGGCGAAAGTTTTAACTAAAGAAATGGTGTTGATGAGTAATAAGAAAATGGACATGAGAAAGTGAAGGGATGTTCTAGGCCTTTAGCAGAACAATTTTTATCCGTGCATCCACATTACCCCAGGTGCTAGGGCTTAGCTGATAGTTTGTCTTCATTAGCTGAGGCACCTTGTACCATGCTTACAGGGAGATATCCCTTGAATTCCGGGTGGGCGCTAACAGATCTACGGATCTAGAGCCTGTAGCTTGCTTCGGCAAGAGTGAGCCTGTCTTGGCAAGAGTGTCGGTGCAACAATTGGGTCTCCCGCGGACGGTATGACTTAGGTGGTACGGAAGGAAGTGGAGTCACCAAGTTAAGGTATATGCCAAATTGCGGTTTGGGTATACGCATGTATGGAAGGAAGGACTATGGCTGGGAGCCACATACTCGTTGCCAGCGAGAACAAACCCAAAAGGAAAAGCAGCATTTGCTAGGGTCGACAAGCGAAAGGTTAGGTGATTATCCGGACCCCCATCTACCGTGGGTAGTGGGCCGTGGTTTTATCTTGGCGGATGTATTGATTCTTGTGGGAAAAGTGCGCAAACTCTGTAGAGTATAATCTATTCGAATAGCCGTGTCCATACTCAAGGACGGTTGGAAAGGTGATGGCTAGGAGTACCCAAATGGTGTTTGTTTGGAAAGAATGGATGAGAGTATGGAGGTTCCGGGGGAACTTGAGTTCGAAAATTTTGTTTTGACTAGAGGTGGTCAAAGAGGTTTAAAAAGGGTTTTTACTCCAAAAATGTTTTAAAAAAGGTTTTCAACAAGGGTATGGGGATATCTTGATTTATAAAACAGAGGCATGTTTCAAAACTCTTTTTCAACAAAGATACGGAGATGCCATAAATACACGAGGTAGTCTAGGGTTTTCAAAAACAAACCTAGAGAGAGCTATCTCGCCATAGCCAGAATTGCATTCCCTAATTAGAATATATTGGTGGTTTGCGAGTACATTCAAAAGTACTCATGGCTTTGTCCCTGGCTATTTACTTGGCCAGACTTTCAGAAGCTTGAAGATGGAAGGATAAGGAGACGTCTATGCGAGCTAGGCTATCTTCCCAGTCAGCTGCCTGTATGTTGAGGCACGATTGGGCTCTGCGCATAAGGATGTTCTGCTGCTAAAGATAGTATAGCCATAATTGCATCTCTGTAATTCTTATAAATTCGTTATGTTTTGGATGTTGTAATGATACTTGTAGGTTATGTTCCACGGCTCACTGATCATGGGAACGTGGATATATACATAGCAGGGATTTCTCGGATGGTCAATCCGAGGGACCCCACAATATGCATGTATGCTTTCTCGATGTTTGTCAATTGCCCCGTCGTAACTTGTTCACCCAACATGTCATCTATTTTAAGGAGAATCACCACTAGTGAACTATGGACCCTGGTCCTTTATTTTACTATCAATCTACAATCAACTGTTTACTGCTTTGTGTTTACTTTCTGCAAACTATTACATCTTCCACTCGATACGTTTAATCCTTTGTTTTCAGCAAAATCGGTGAGATTTAGAACCTCATCGCAAGTTGGGGACAGAGTTTTGTGGTTGTGTTGTGCAGGTCTCCATGTTGCTGCTGGCACCGGTAGTGCGCCCTGCCAAAGTTATGCTAGCTACACCTTTGGGGTGTTTCCTTGCTCCTACTGGATTGATAACCTTGGTTTGATAAATGAGGGAAACTTACTGCTATGCTCATCATACCTTCCTCTTGGGGTTCCCCAACGAGCTCGTTAATACACGAGTCAGCGAAGTGTTAGATCCAAATATTATGTTTACCACTAGCAAACGCACTAGAAAGCCATAGGTGTTGAATGCGCAAGTTTTTAAACTAGATTATTGACTCCAGTGCAAGTGGGAGACTGAAGGGAATATGCCCGAGAGGCAATAATAAAGTGGTTATTATAGTATTCCATATTGATGATAATTTTTTTTTCTCATGATATAATTGTATTAATTGCTAACATTCATACATGTGTGGTTAATAAACAAATAAAGAGTTCCAAGTTATGCCTCTCAGATAAACTAGCTCGTTGATTAACAATTTGATCAAGGTTTCCTGATCATGAACATTGGATGTTGTTAATAACAAGGTCACAACATTGGTGGAATGATGTGATTAACACTCACCCGGTGTATAGTAATACCATCAAAGTCATTATGTTTACATATAAAAAACCCTACAAAGTAATCTTAGTCCTCACACAATGAGATCATGTTACTTGCTAACACCGGAAGAGTTATTTGACAACATCAAACATCACACCGTAACAGGTTGACTATAAAGGTGGGTTTGGGTACTCTAAAAGTGTTATGTTGAGGCACATGGATAAAGAGTATGATTTGTCCATTCCGATGATGGAGAGATATATTTTGGGCCCTCTCAGTGATATCACATTGACATATCTTGGAAGCAAGTGATAAGATCACTAGAATGTTATATCACAGGAACGCGAAAAGAGTACTTGTTGGTAACAAGATCAAACTAGGTATGGGGATACTTATGGTCAAATCTCAGACATGTAATATATCTCAAAACAAAGGGATTTAGTTACGAAGTCACCTGACCATCACTATGTCATCATTGAATGTGTGGGAGTGTGTATGGATCTCCAGGTCCCACTACTAATTATTGATCGGAGAGGGGACTCGATTATGTCTACATTATTCGTGAACCGTAGGTTGACACACTGAAGGGATACCGACACCATTTGGAGAAACTATGTTTCAGATAAAGAATATGAAAGCGTTGGAATCATTTCGATAGATACAGGAATTGTTTCGGGTGAAATTGCTGAGACTAGTTCTGCATGTGATATTGAAATGTTTGTTAACTAAAGTAATTAACAAAATGCTGAATAAAATAAATAAAAGAGTTTTATTAAATGAGAGATGCATTAATTTTGGGCACTCCTAGGTAACCTTTTCTAGGGGGGTGCTGTCGAATGTCCCGGTTGATTTCTTGTACAAATTAGTTGCATATTTTTGTTTAGTGCAAACATGTCGACTGGACACGTTAACAATGAGGCCAGCTATTCGAAGCAAATGAGTGTCGAAGAACAAGACTGGGACAACAACTTGCCGTTTTAGCGGAATTCCTAGAGGGCGGAGGAGTAGGAAATAGCTGCCATCGCCGATGACAAAGACCGAGAGGGTGGCGTCGATGGAACGAATGATGGTGACGAGGATGATACCGCCACAGCCAGAAAACACACCAATGGAACCAATGCTAGTGAACACACCAATGCTGCCGAATAGACAGATGGTGGTGCCGCCTCGACCGCTAAGAAGAAGGTCGTGAGGAAGAATCGGGACCCGCCAATGCTCGACATAGAGCGCGAGGAGTTCATGGAAGTGACAGCGAGTGGTGCACCTGTGGAGCCTAAAGCCCTTGCCGCTGGGTACGGGATACAAATCAGCTGCTTGTTGTGCACCTGTGGAGCCTAAAGCCCTTGCCGCTGGGTCCAGGAGACCGTGACGCTCAACACGAGGAACCTCTGAGATCCCGGTAATGCGCATTTTGTCAAGCTCCTCATGTAGAAGCTTCACGAATGCTACATGTTCCCCCAAGATTTCGAAAACCTTGAGCTCAAGAACAACGCGGTGAACAAGCTGGCCCTCATGAAGACGAGCACTGCCTTGAGTAGCTAGAGAACCCGGGTGAAGAAGTGGATTGACAAAAAAGAAAGTTGGGAGGAGATAAAGAAGCACAACCCAGCGCTCAACCATGAAGACTTTATCCTCTTCAAGGAGGGGTTGGAGACCGATACCGCAAAATCTTGGACGGTGTGGGGGAAGAAAATGCATGACCAAAACATAGGTAACCACCGACTTGGGAGCGGCGGTTATAGAGGAATAAGGCCGATTTAGGACAAGGAGGACACCGAGCTTAGGCGTATTGGTAAACCATACATCTTTGACAGATTCACGGATAAGTAGATGAGGAACTTTGTGCGGTCCCTCTACTTCATGTGCCCCATAACAAAGGAATTCAAAACCATAGATAAGGATGTAGCGGCTTTCGAGAAACTCCTGGTAAGCAACTAACTACGCAGATCTCAAATCGATTTGCAGTTAATAATGAAGTCAAAATTCACCTTCCTTTTAAAGGAAGCGGAATTAGCGGCTCACACAGGTTGCTCCACCATGGGGCTATTGGAGCCGTGTGACACTCCTTTCAATAGGGCGATGAACGCTCCCAAGAGGCCCAAAAACAAGAAGATGACGTTCGGTGGACGTGTTTCCAGCTTTGGGATGAGCATGAAAGTCGGTGTCCACTACAAAGAGGACTCAAAGATAAAAAAATGAGAGAAGGGCCAAGGTGGAGGACGAGCAGAGATGGGAGATCGCAGAGCTCAAGGCACAAGTGGCCCAGTTGCCGACACAAATGGCAGAAAAGTTTGAAGCAAGGTTGCACCAGATAATTCCTCCTCAACTATGGGAGGGTGTAGCTAGTGGAATGCTGCTGGTGGAGTTGGGCCGATACCGATGCCCAGCGTGTCCGGCAGAAACTCGGCCCATCATGTGTCTCCAAACATGGCGACCCCGCCCTCCAACACCTTGGCGCAGCCGATTGCATTGGTGTGCCTGTCAGGGCCCAACACCAACGTGCAGCCTGTGGCGCCCAACACCAATGCACAACTGTCAGTGCTTTGTGATGCATTCAAGTAGGAGCTGACACAGCCCCGCATGTCCACATTAGTCGAGCTCGATGCCCTAACCAAGGTAACTAATTATGCTTCATCGTAGGCTCGACTTCCTCCACCGTTGGCTTTTGATCGACTTCCATCTGATCATGATCCCCAACAGGTTTTCCCATAGGACTCTAATTGCATATTACTATAGTATGTGGACAGCATGCTGAAGGATGTAGCTAAGGGTAGTATCATTCATCCTAAATTCCTCATGATGCACAACAAGCCGATCCCTCCTAGGATGTTCAGCGTCACCTGGGTAAGGACGTTGAAGGATTGTGACGGCATTGACCCCCACCAAACCAACATGAAGGAGACGATGAGCATAAGACTGTTGGAAATATGCCCTAGAGTCAAATAGTAGTAAGGACTATTATGATATTTCATATAGTTTATGATTTTGTTTTATATCATGCTATAACTGTATTGAGTGGAAACATCAATACACGTGTGATATAACAACAAACCAGGGGTTCCCAGTGAAACTCTAGTCACTGGTTCATTGGTCAACAGATGATGATGTTTCCTGATCATGTGGCATTTATGTCTGTTGGAAATGAGGTCATCTCATTCTGAGGATTAGATGATGAACCAATACCCAACCTAAACATCATGATTCGAGCATCTCACGAAGTTCAAGTTATGATGATTAGAAAAGGACCCTCGTAAACTATTCCTTCGACCGTGAGACTATATCAATCACTGTCTCCCGAGATTGCTTAGATAGCATCAAACGCCATCTGGTAAACCAGTGGTTATAAAGGTGTGTTCAGGTATTCGGAGGAAACCGTAGAGGCAATATATGTCAATAGCGGGATTTGTGTGTCCATGTGACGGGAAGATACTCCAGGGCCCACTCGGAGAAGTTATATCCAATAGCTGCGCAGCGTGTGATTTGATCACGGGGATATCACTTGTCGGAACGTGTTAAGTAGCATTGTTCAGTAACGATATTGAACACGACATGGTGATGTCATTGATCAGATCTTGGTCAATGCAAGTATCAAATGACAAAGGGAATAAGACACGGCTGTCCCGGTTCAAACGACGAATGATCTTCGTGGAACGCACATGGGTCACATGGCCATCCAGGTCCCTCTATCGATCATTGGTGCGGGAGTGTCCCGACCATGTCTGGAGTGTTCCCGAACCGTGGGGTATCACGATTAAGGGCTTGATGATGCTTAGAGAGTGTTTATAGGATCGGTAGAATCACTGAAGAAAAGAAGGGAGAAAACCGGAAGGATTTCGGTAAGTCCGCAGGATGTCCGGAGTGGAGGTTGAAGGTGTTCCATGGCCACGGAGATTGAATAATGTGTGAATGAATGTTAAATGTTGATTTAATCATTTATTCATAATTATTTAATAAAGAGAAAAACAATTAAAAAATGTCAAAGGCTTAATGGGTCAATTCCGGAGGGAGAGGGTCCATTAGGGGAATGGAGAAAGGGGAGAGGGGCCAAGGGGGAGGCCGGCTGGGCCTTGGCCCCCGCGGGGCCCACTAGGGGCTGGCCGGCGGCCACCCCACCCCCTCCTCTCCATTAGTCCCACCCCGGGATTTGAGGGGAGGTAGTACCTCCCCTCCCACTATATAAAGTGGGGTATTTGGCCTAGAAAAATACACCAATAATCAATAAAAGGTCTTCCCACTTTTGGGAGGACCTGTAATTGATATTTTCTCTCTCCCCCTCTCTCTCGTGACCGTGGTCCCAAGTCTAGACTGCGCGAGCGAGAGACATCTTCAACGCGGAGCGCCGTCGCGCTGTGGGATTCGGATCCGGGAGCTCTACTTCCGCAACTGTTGCTGGATCGGGGAAGCGGGAGTCATCGTCAGGCACCGGACGTGTGTAACTCCCCGCGAGGTGTCGCACTTGACGCACTCAAGTCGTTGGATCCAGAAGGAGCGCAAGGACTTCATCATGACCTTGAGGTCGGCTTCGGCTCGTCTACATCAACCACACTCTCCTGAGCGTTGACAACGCTTTTCGGTCTTCAAGGGTAAGTTCGCGAAAAGCCCCTCCCGTTACTGTATTACTAATAGATAGGTCCTGCCAACTTCAGGGGTTCAGGTGCTTAGGGTAAAATTTATTGTTTTTATGAGCGGAACCCCTACAAAGACCATTGGGGGTTGCTACACCGAGCCCTTGCTATGGCCCAAGTCCTAGATTCAGCTTGCAAAGGAAGGGTGGCACGCCGCCCCAACCAATAAGACATGGCCACCGGTGTTCGTCGCCACCACCACGAGGCATCATCGGTTAGCCACACAGACGCCATCACCACATCCCGAGGGCATGGAAGATTCACCTCACGGTGCCAACGATATGGTTTACGTCGACGGCTTCCTCAACACCATTGCCAACGACAGATTCTACATGCCTCCTATTGGAGAGCCAGCTTCCCGCGACCAACAACACAGTTATCCCATGTCATGCACGAAGCATCGGCACATCGGTGGCGGTTCTCAAGAGACGCCTCTGGGTGATGCCGCTAGTCCACAACCCACTCTGACGGTGGTCATCAGCCCTACCACACTCCACAAGGTGACCGAGGAGCAGTTAGGATCTGCTGATCTAGTCAAGAAGACGAAGAAGGGCCGAAAGCATAGCCGAAGCAAGAAGGCTTTGATCCAGCTGCTTTTGGAGAGGATACAACAGGCTCAGAACAGCGTGAGAGAAGAGCCTCGTGATTTCATGGCACACATAGCGGGTAAGACAATTCTGACTAAGGATATGCTCGATGTCGTGGTGCACCCATAGTGAATTTGCATCACACCATTCTGCATCTCGAGAACCTCCTTCTTAAAGACAAGAAGCCCGGGTACCTGATACATCCAAAATGTATCTACTTTGCCGAACACTTTTGCTATTGTTTCTCCTCTATACCTGTGTGATTTGGATACAACTAATGCGGACTGACGTTGTTTTCAGTAGAATTGCCTTGGTGTCTACTTTTTGTGCAGAAAATCAACTATCAGGAAAAATCTCGGAAAATATGCCAAAAATCCTATTTCACCCGAAGACTCCAAGAGCCAGAATACGAGACGGAGAAGAGCCAGGGGGTGGCCACAACACCTGCTAGCGCGGGCCAGGCCAGGCCGCACCAGGGGGTGCTGTGGGCCCCCCAGGCACCCCCTCGGCCTCTCTCTTCGCCTATAAGGATCCTTCTGACCTAAAAACTTCGGGGGGTTCGACATTTTTCCAGATGGAGTTCCGCTCCGCCGCCACCTCCAGATTCCACGAAACAGCACCACAAACTCCGTCCTGGCACCCTGCCAGGACGGGGAATTGGAGGAGATCAACCCCATCATCATCACCATCGCTTCTCCATCGACCATCCATGTTTCCCCCATCTATGAGTGAGTAATCCCCCGCTGTAGGCTATGGGGATGGTAGGGATTGGATGAGATCGTTCATGTAATGGGATCAGATTGTTAGGGCATGGTGCCTAGTATCTTTTATTAGTGCTTTATGACTTTGTTGAAACTTGCTGTGCTTAATGCTTGTCACTAGGGCCCGAGTGCCATGATTTCAGATCTGAACATGTTATTGATTCATTATGATAGTATTGTTTTTGGTCTTATCTACAAGTTGTATACACATGTTGTTGACCGGAACCAATGGCCCCGAAGTGACAGAAATCGGGATAACCGGAAGGGATAGGCTTTGATGTGAGGATGACATGTGTTCATGGAGTGTTAATGCTTTGCTCCGGTGCTCTATTAAAAGGAGCACCTTGATTGCCAATAGTTCCCTTGAGGCCCCGCTGCAAACGGGCTGGCAGGACAAAATATGTTGTGCAAGTTCTCATTGCAAGCACGTATGACTATATATGGAAGACATGCCTAGGATTGTCTAGTACTTGGATGCTTTATCTTATTTATCTGCAATTGCCCTATGTTCTGATTGCTATTTGAATTTTCTTGTACATGCAACACCCGTCCATCCATCCCTATGCCTACCGCACTCGAATCCCACTGTTTACTGCTTTTGTTAGTACTGTCTTTGCTTTACTACTGCTGTTACTTTACTATTCCTACTACAAAACTGTTGCTACTGATAAACTGCCGTGAGCAACATTGTCTCCAGGTGCAGCTGAATTGACAACTCAGTTGTTAAGGCTTATAAATATTCTTTGGCTCCCCTTGCGTCGAATCAATAAATTGGGTTTCACTTCCCTCGAAAATACTGCGATACACCCCCTATACTTGTGGGTCATCAAGACTATTTTCTGGCACCGTTGCCGGGGAGCATAGCTTTATTTATAATGTTCACTTGGATTCTCTATTGTTTGCTGTTATCCATCCATCATGGGTAATTCTCGTGATGGCAAGGTTCCTATTTTACCATCCACTACAAGAAGAGGTACGGTTCTGAACACCTCTGCTGCTCTTGATTCACCGTCTGTTATGAGTAAGTTCCTTACACCACCACATACACATGCTACACACACTGCTACTACTGCTAAATCTAAAACTTCTGATGCTTATGGTGCTGCTTCTACTGTGCTTGATAAGAGTGGTTCATTAGGTCCTTCCCTAGATGCTACGATTGCTAGAACTATAGCTGGAAATACCGAAACTCCTAATGAAGACACTACCACACCTGTTAGCTCACCTGAGTCTAGTGAGATTTATGATATTGAAGATGGTTATGTTGAGACAACTGATGATTTTATTAAAGAATGTAAGAACCCCCATGATAGGAGCGCTGCTAAGAGTCTCCTCGAGAGGCGTACTATTATACCCAAATTGTCTCCTATTGCTAAGTTTGCTGCTTCTCCCATAAACATTACAGATGAAGATTATGATTTCTCTCTCGATCTATCTTACATAGCTATTGTCGAAAAAGAACCTTTTTGTGGGACTAAGAATGAAAGTGCGGTAGCACATATGGATGAACTTTCTACCATGAGTGGCTTGTTTTCTGATGATATTAAGATGCGTACTTACTTTGTTGCTAAGATTTTTCCCTTTTCACTGAAAGGAGAAGCTAAAACTTGGTTTAGTAATTTACCTCCTAGATCTATTGATAGCCATGAGTGCTTGATTAGTACTTTCCTGCAGAAATATTTTCCTCCCAGTGCTAGACATGCTATTTTGTAGGAACTTTTTGATTTTAAACAGGGAGAAAAAGAGGTATTGCCCGAATCTTGGGCAAGGTTTTGTGCTTTGATTCATGCACAGGCTGGAAGTCCATTAGCTAAGAATGAGCTTCTTGATATATTTTATAATGGACTAACCAAAGAATCTAGGACATACCTAGATAGTTGTGCTGATTGTGATATCAGGAATAGGACTCGTAAGGAAGCTGAGGAATTAATGGCTAAAATAAGCAAGAATTATGAAGATTGGACTCCTCCTAAACAAGCTATACCTGAAGTAATTGTACCTGAACCATCTATTCCCGAGCCTATTCCAACATCAAAGAAGAGGGGAGTTATTGAATTAAATGATGAAGTGATGAAGGAAGCTGAGAAATGTCTTAAGGAGAAGGGAATTAAAGCTGCAGATGTCAAAAATTTACCTCCTATAGAAGAATTATGTAAGCCTATTCCCTACTCATCCACTATTGAGGTACACTCTCTCCAACACTTTGATGAAGGTGATATCCCTTACTCTAAACCTCCTGGTCAATGCTTAGAAGAATTTGATATCTTTATTGTTAAGCAAGATAACTTTAATAAAAGGGTGCAAAATCATCTAATGGACAACACTAGAGCTATTGTTGAGTTGAAAGATATTGTGGAAAGAACCTCTAATGATGTTAAAATGATTGTTAAACACATTCAAATGGTTCAAACTCAAATAGATCAACTCGTTAAAGTGCAAAATGACTTACTAGTTAATGCTGCTAAAGAAAAACATGCTTATGAAATTACAACTAGAAGTGGTGCTGCTACCCAGGATCCTCTATATCCTGAGGGGCATCCCAAAAGAATTGAGCAGGATTCTCAACAAGCTGAAAATAGTGGTACTACTCGTAAGAAAAGGAAAAAGAAACATAAAACTGTTGTAGAACCCTCTAAACCTGCTATAGATCCTAATAGTATATCTATCTCTGATGTTGAAACTGAAAGTGGTAATGAAGAAAATGTTGTTCCTAATGAAGAAAAAGTTGAATAAGAACCTGCAAACCACACTATGAATACTAAATACACCATAGAAGATTTTATTGCTAAGAAACATTATAGTGAATGTGAACCTTGGGTCCAAAAACCTAGGCCTTTCCCTGATAAGAAACACAAGTCAAAGGAAGATGAATACTATAATAAGTTTCGTGAGTGGATGAAGCCTTTATTCTTGCAAATTCCTTTGACTGATGCTATTAAATTGCCTCCTTACTCAAAGTATAGGAAGGACATTGTCTTGAATAAAAGGAAGATCCCTAATGAAGAAATTTCTACTTTGCTTGCTAATTATTCCTTCAATGGTAAGGTTCCTATGAAACTTGGAGACAAAGGGATTCCAACTATCCCTTGCTCTATTAAGAACAGTTATGTTAGAACTGCTTTGTGTGGTTTGGGAGCTGGAGTTAGTGTTATGCCTTTCTCTCTGTATAAGAGGCTTCAACTTGAAAAATTACTACCAACTGATATATCTTTGCAAATGCCTGATAAATCTACCACTATTCCTGTGGGTATATGTGAGGATGTACCTGTTCAGGTGGCTCACAATTGCTTGATATTAACTGATTTTGTTGTGCTTGAAATGACCTAATAAAACAATAACGACTTGCTTATCAAATCTTACTATTTGATTCTTATCGACCCACACGGTTCTATAGGAACTCTAATCTCCGAGATCACACCTTTTGTAATCACGAGAGCCATGAGCATTGTGGCCTCCACCGGGACACTTTCCGGTGCTGCGCTACTTAGCACATATAGCTAAGTTTCAACAACCTTATCAAAGTTCTATTGTCCTCCCACTTAACTTTTCACGAAAAATTCCTTCTCAAGAAATTTGACGTTCCAAGCAACAAACTCTTTTGTCCTCGGCGTTATGGAGAAATTCCCAACAAATTCTTTGGAATAACCTACAAAGACGTGCTTATCCGACTTTGGTTGTAAACATTTTACTTATGCATAGCATACCAAAATTTAAGAAAAGACAATTCGGGTTTTATCCCAAACCATAACTCATATGGTGTCATTTCAACGGATCACGATGGAGCTCTTTTCAGTGTAAAAGCGGTAGTCACTGAAGCTTTAATCTTTAATATATAATGGCAGTTTTATAAATGACACCTTTGATCTTACCATGTCAAACAAGGTTTCATTACATATCTTGAACACTCCATACTCCTATGGTGTTTTGGGAAATGCAAATCCATGGAACGATTCCTCAAATCTTAGGTGTTTTGCTAAACTTGTAATTCAAACATCTTTCTTTATGATCCAATCATAAACTCTTTTATTTTCTTGTTATAGTTATTTTCTACTTCATCTTGAAAGTCTTTGAACATTTTTCAAATGTTTCATACTTCTTCCTTATTGAGTAAGTATATACATATACTCACTCAAATCTTCGGAGAAAGCATATGAAGTTGAAATCCATCGCCCACGACTACACATAATGGACTATATACATCAATATGTACAAACTCCAACCAGTTAGTCGTCCGTTATTCTTTTGGCCTATGAACGGAGTTTTAATTATATCCAGGAAAGTATCACAAGCGTCATTTGCTCCAAATCAAAGACTCCAAAAATCCATCAACATCGAGTTTCTTCATATATCCTTTCAATATAATTTAAACGGCGATGTCACTTCGCAAGTGATCTTTCAATCATTTGTCTTGCGACATTTTAGCATTAGTTTTATGGTCGTTATTTCTCCTACCAGACTTGTATATTATCCATCTATTATGGAATACGGTAATTATTTGAACAACCTTTTGTCGTCATAATACCTGATCAAAATAACAATTATTGAAACAAATCTTGAAGGCAAGCTTTGATGTTAACGAGCAACACAACAACCCTTTGTTTGTTTTCGATGAACATCATCACATTTTCTCTTGCTAGTTACTTAGGCCATTGCAGTTCATGAATTGTGTTGTCCTGTATGACACTTCATACCAACCAATTCGGTATCCAATACCGCAGAACCACATTGTTTAACAAGCAAGGAATACAACCATAACATGTATATCTTCTATATGCCTAAGTTGGACATCTCCAACCTTTTATTTTCTGCCAAATATTTTATAGATTCTCTTTCAGCAATTCCTTTTCTTTTAAAAGAATCTATCAACATCAATAGTGATGTCATCAACATGACACATGGTACAAAGCGTATATAGTCAACTACTAATACCTTTGGACTTGCACTTTGAGGTGGATCACCATCATCAAATGTTAGGTGTTAGTTCAAAAATCCATTCTTTAGTAATCTTTTAGTGTAGTAAACATTTTACTTACATCTTCTATTCATCCTTATCATGACAACTTTCATGATCAAGCTACTATAGCCTATAAGGAAGAATCACGAATATAATATCAGTTCCCAAAACCTTTTTGGTAGATTCGGATGCCTATCATCTCCATTCTTCACAAATTCTCATACAATATGAGAACATGTATTTTGCTAAATTATACTCTATCACAATGCAACCAAAAACATTGTTTCAGATATCGCAATATCTTTCACACATGATGGTTTTTGAAACAATTTTCTGCTCCAATAAAATCTTGATATTAAAACAACCTTTTGAATATCAATAATCATGGAGACAAACATGATACTTTAGATACTAACATTGGAATTCTTACTCTTGATTTAATACTACTTATTAATCTTCATGGAGTAAATAGAGTTTGCTGAAAGTTTGCAATAGGACTTATAAACTTTAGATTGACACTCAAAACAATACGATACCAGTTCGTAAAGCAAATATCCAGAATTTCTATAGTTCCACTATCTCAACTATAACTAAGCGTAAGGTGGTGAACGGATGCCAATGACTACAACAAACTATGCAAATTCACTTTGATTGTGTTTATGATAAATTGAGTTTGACTAATCCAAATTACAAATGAACTCCCACTCAAAACAACATCCCTCAAGTTGTTTTAGTAATTACACGAACCAAATCCACTACACCAAGTCCGATCATCACGTGAGATGATGTAGCTTTAAAGGCGAACAATCAACATGTTCATCATATCATCCATATGAATCATGCTTTACCTTTCAGTATTCCGTGTTCCGAGACCATGTCTGTACATGCTAGGCTCGTCAAGGTTAACCTTAGTTTCTGCATGTGCAAATCTGGCTTGCACCCGTTGTATGCACACGTAGAGTCTATCACACCCGATCATCACGAGATGCTTCGAAACGACGAGTCTTAGCAATGGCGCCAACTAAGGACGAACACTTTATTACTTGCTATTTAGTGACAGGGATCATATTATAATGCTACCGTCGCGATCTAAGCAATACAAGATGCATAAAGGATTAACATCTCAGGCAATTCATAATTTGTGTGATATGATATGGCCCTTTCTTCTTGTGCCTCTGATCTCCATCTCCAAAGCACGGACATGATCTCCATCATCACCGGCATGGCGTCAAGGTTAGTGGCGCCGCTTCATGGTTGTCCATCATCACTAGCAACTATTACAACTACTTCGAACAAAGCTATTACAGGATAAATATACACGCAGGTCTTAACAGAATTGAAGACAACCATTAGGCTGCTGCCGGTTGCCATATTATAACAAGGATCATTGCATACATCAAATATAATCATAATCACATGATGGCCATATCACATCACAAAACCCCTGCAAAAACAAGTTAGACACCTCTAATTTTCTTTGCATGTTTTACGTGGCTTGAGGCTTTCGAATAAGAACGGATCTTACCTATGAAACTCAACCACAACGTTGATACAAGTGCTATCAAGTTGCAAAGTGTAAACTGGATCTATACTATGGTGAGAGAGACAGACACCCGCAAAGCCACTTGTGCAAAGCATGTTACATGTCAAGCGTGGAGCAAGTCTCATGTGCGATGACATGTAAGGTTAGCCCGAGCCGCTTCATCCCACCATACCGCAAGATGCAAAGTACACAAAGCAAAATACGGCACGAGCACCAACGCCCACAAAACCATCGTGTTCTACTCGTGCAACAGATCTACGCATAGACACGGCTCTGATACCACTGATGGGTTCCTAGCATGGAAAACAAAAAAATTCTACTGCAAGAACGAACAAAACCCAGATCTAATCTAGATAAAAGCCAAGATCTAATCTATTAGACATGTGCAACGAGATAGATCTGTACTAACCCTTGTAGATCCAAAAGCGTTACGAGATTCGAATCTCGTGGTTGATGTAGTCGAGAACTTGCCGATCTCAAGATCGAGTAGCCGATCCTTCCGGCGCCGCGTTCCGGCAGCACTTCCGCAGTCGGTCACACGTGCGGAGTCGAAGCAGACCTTCCTCTCCCTGTTCCAGCGAGCAGCAGAGGTAGTAGATCTCTCCACGGAATCCCAGCAGCATGACGGCATGGTGGTGGTGGTGGAGTAGAGAATTCTGTAGGGATTCGCCTAAGCTAGAGCAGAGGGAAGGAGGAGGAGAGAGGCGGCTAGGGTTTGGAGTGGAAGGGGGCAAGGGGGTGGCGCCTCCACCCCCTCTATTTATGGGAGGGAGGCGCCATGGGGAGGTGGAGTCCTTGTAGGAATCCCCTCTCCCTTGGCCAGCGGATCAAGGAGGTGGGGGGAGAGTCCTACTCCCCCACGAATCCTTGTCTTACCCCACAAGGATTCCTTGATCCTTTCTTGGTTTTCAAGTAAACTCCAAGAAATCTTCCAGAACCTTCCGGAACATTCCGAAACCTTCTAGAATCCCCATACAAATACTCCGGAACATTTCCTAACTTAGAAAATGATCCCCAATATATGAATCTTATTCTCCGGACAATTCTGGAGCTCCTCGTGATGTCCCGAATCCAATCCGAGACTCCGAACAACATTCGGTCTCCAACATACATTCAATATCTACTTAAAACAACTTCGAACCTTAAGTGTGTCACCCTACGGTTCGTGAATATGCAGACATGATGGAGACACCTCTCCGATCAATAACACCTAGTTCTACCCTGTTACTGATAAGTACTCTTTACTCATTCCATGATATGTCATCCCTTTTGACCCAGTCACATGCTTGCAAGCTAATTAGATGACATTCCACCGAGAGGGCCCAGAGCATATCTATCTGTCATATGGATGGACAAATCCCAATCTTGGTCCATGCGCTTCAACACATACTTTCAGAATACCCAATGACACCTTTATGACCACCCAGTTACAAAGCGGTGTTTGATGTCATCAAAGCACCCATCCGGTGATGGTGATTAACATAACCTCATGGTCGAAGGATTAGGTTAATATGTATTTTAAAGCTTATAGCAAACGAACTTAATGACTTGATATTATGCTATGCTTACTATGGGTGTGTGTCCATTACATCATTCTCCTAATGATATGATCTTGTTATTAACGACATCCAATGTCCATGATCAGGAAACCATGATCATCCATTAATCAACAAGCTAGTTTAACAAGAGGCTTACTAGGGACTCTTTTATGTTTACAAAACACACAAGTACTAATGTTTCCGGTTAATACAATTATAGCATGGGATGTAAACATTTATCATAAACATAAAGATATAATAATAACCACTTTATTATTGCCTCTTGGGCATATCTCCAACATCGAGAACTATGTAGACATGATCGATACTCTCTCCGATCAATAATCATTAGAGGGACCTCGAGATCCACAATGAATCCCACTAGTTCCACGAAGATCAAATGATCGTCCGAACCTCTTTCGCTGTAATCAAATTCCTTTTGTCTCACAATATTTTACTTGTCCAAGATCCGATCCCTTGGTATCATCCATAATGTTTTTGATCTCGTTCCGGACAAGAACTCTTTTTCTCGTGCGTGTGATATGACATTCTAGTGATCAAATCACTTGCTTGCAAGCTATGTCAATGTGATATCACCGAGAGGGACCTAAGTATATCTCTCCGTCATACGGTTAGACCAATCCCACTCTTGATCCACGAGCCTCAACAAAAACTTTCCAAGTACCTGACGACACCTTTATAATCATCCTATTATGGTGTGACGTTTGATGTAATCAAAGAACCTTTCCAATGAAAGTGATTGACGTGTGTGTTAGCAACATAAACTCGAGGACATGATCGTATTGCTACATCTACTTCATCATATTATAAACCTGGAATAGCATAATAACCACTTTATTAATGCCCCTCCAGCATATTCATCTAGATTACATAGTCATAAATCTAACACCCATAGAGTTCTAGTGCTAATCATGTTTTTCTTTTGGGAGACCTTTAGTCAACGGGTTTGCCATATTCAGATCCATGTCTACTTTGCAAATCTATACATCGCCATCATGAACATGTTTCCGGATGGAGTTAAACTGACGCTTTCTATGCATGGAATTCTTGATAGACCTTGGTTCCTTAGCATTGTCTATGGCACCATTGTTGTCAGAATAGATCACCATTTGATCCAAAGCACTTAGAACCACACCTAGTTTAGAAATGAACTTCTTCATCCAAACTACTTCCGCCACTTCTTCTCAAACAGAGATATATTCCGCCCGCATTGTAGATCTCACAATCACTGGTTCCTTTGAGTTCCTCCAACTCACCGCTACACCATTCAACAAAAATACATATCCGGATTGTGACTTAGAGTCATCCAGATCGGTGTCGAATATAGCATCGATTTAACACCTTGCAAAGAGCTCTTCTTCACCGCCATATACGAGAAACATGTCTTTAGTTCTTCTCAAGTACTTAAAGTCATTCTTAAATTCCTTCCAGTTTTCCAAACCTTGATCATATTGGTAGCTACTAGTGAAACTAACAACATGTGCCACAGCTGACCTTGTACATAGCATAGCATACATAAGAGAACCTATCGTTGAGGCATATGGACATGGTCCATCATTTCTCTATCTATTATTGTAGCTGGACTTTGAGTCCTACTCAAAACCATCTCTTGCAACATTGGGAAGAACCCCTTCTTACTTTCGTCCATTTTGAACTTCTTCAAAATCTTGTCAAGGTATGTACTCTATGACAATCCTATTAAGCGTCTCGATCTTTCTCTATAGATCTTGATGCCTAATATGTATGCATCTTCACCAAGATCTTTCATCGAAAACTTACTATTTAAGTAATCCTTTACTTTTTAAAAAAGTTCTATATAATTTCCAATCAACAATATTTCATTCACATATAATATTAGAAATGAAACAGAGCTTCCACTTACTTTCTTGTAAATACAAGCTTCGCACTTAATTTGTCGAAACCCCTTCGCGGCAAGTTGTACTTTATAGATGGTCACATTACCATCACCGTCCTTTTTTCTTTTTGAAAATCCATTTATTCTTAACTACCTTTTGGTCACGAGGTAAGTCTACCAAGTATAAACTTTGTTTTCATACATGGATTCCATCTCAGATTGCATGGCTTCAAGACAATTGTTGGAATCTAGACTCATCATCGCTTGATCATACGTTGCAGGGACATCGATTCCATGTATCATGAAATTAAGGACTGGATCATCATACAGTTCCGTAGTTGTACGTATCCTGCTTGACCCACGAGGTTCAGTAGTATTCTCTATCGGAGTTCCATTAGGAGGGGCTGGTACCTCATCATCATTACCTTCTTCCATTGGTAGAGTCAACATTGGAGCAGATTCCGGCGCTACTCTACACTCCACTTCGGGAAGAGAAAGTACAATAACCTCGTCGAGTAATACCTTCCTACTACTCACACCTTTTGAGAGAAACACGTTTTCTAGAAAGGATCCATTCTTGGAAACATATACATTGCCTTTGGATCGGTGATAAAAGGTGTACCCAATTGTTTCTTTTGGGTATCCTATGACGACGCATTTTTCCGCTTTGGGTTCGAGCTTATCAGGCTGAAGTTTCATCACATAAGAATCGCAGCCCTAAACTTTTAGAAATGATAGCTTAAGTTTTTTTCCAAACCATAATTCATACGGTATCATTTTAACAAATCTTGATGGTGCCCTATTTAAAGAGAATGCAGCCGTCTCTAATGTCTGACCCCAAAATGACAGCGGCAAATCGGTAAGGGGCATCATAGATTGTACCATATCTAATAAAGTCAGATTACGACGTTCGGATACACCATTACGTTGTGGTTTTCTAGTGGGAGTGAGTTGTGAAACAATTCCGCATTGTCTCATGTGTGTGGCAAATCTGGTATGATGATTTTCTACTTCACTATGAAATTCTTTGAACTTTCCAAATGTTTCGGAATTGTGTTTCATTAAGTAAATATACCCATATTGATGCGTCCAAAATTGAAACATATTTATCTCTTTTATTTTTTCATAAATAGAATAGGGATTTGTGTATTTCACTGCCCGTGCACGCGCTATTTTGTTCTTGTTTCAACATGAACCCAAATCATGCGTCATATATGAACATATCAACAAGAGTTATCATATTGTGTAATTATATGATATTTCTAAGTGATAAAAGTCATTTTGTGAATTTACCTTCGCACCTGGAAGAATAACAAACAAGGAGGAGGCATCACTACCAATAACGACCACTGGTACGGGTCTAGCCCGCCCGAACCGTCCACCCGTACCAAGCGCCATCTTGACCACCTCGTCAAATAGTTTCTCCTGGCAAAGACGAGAAGGAGATCCGACATTCACAACCACCAGAAACCACGAAATACCACATCTGAGAGGGATCTGAAGGAGGAACTAAGCTGGAGTAAATCCCGGCTGCTTCAAGGATCATTGAAGGACAAGGCATCATCCCCTTCATCATCAATTGTTGCATCTTCATTGATACCTTCGATCCGGATTCACGGATGTAGTATAATACGTTTTTCCCTAGAATACTTATGTTTAATCGAATCTTAGAAAGCACTTCTAAAAGGTAATAAAAAGGACATGTCTACAAGACTTCATTTGTTTGTTTGTTTTTTTGTTTTACCTTAGTTGACTGGACCAATCTAGTTTACTTTATGATGGGTTTGAATCAATAGATGGAGATAGACCAGGGTTGAAGATCCACCTTCACCTGCACATCAAATGGGATGAAAGATAATAATAAGCATTGTCATGTATAGTGTTTGTATTGAGATAATCTTTTATGGGAAACACATCCTAATATTCGAGAGCCCCCGTGATGCAGTAGGCATAGAAATAGACTTTTAATCCAACCGAGAACACATCGAAGCCACGGGTTGCAAACGATTATTAAGTGTAAACATAAATTAAAGCTTTAAGTGGTGATGTATTTTAGTTATACCGAATGGGGCGCTAAGCGAATACCATACTTCCCTTTCTGTCACTGAGTTTCCTATGAGATCGCCGCTATCCAAGTATCTCACCTCAAGCCTTTATTAATCTATGAGATCTTGGGTACCCACAAGTGCACAAAACGAGGCGAGAAACAAAGAAAAAAAGATACAAATCACGAATCCAAACAAAATACAATTCTCCCATGATCTAAATGAACATAATTATCGAGAGGTTTCTCTCCAACCCACAGCCCATGAGCACTAGTCACTCATGACAAATAGATTAGAGATAAAAAACATCATGCAAATACTTACATTGAAATCAAATATTCTTAAAATGGTCGCCAAATCACAAGGATATTTAAAAGTACAAAGCAATAGCTATGGCTAGTAGAGGGATAGATGGTGGAAGTGACGAACAATGGATGAACTATGGATGAACAATGGTGTGGATCTCAATTGGGGGTGCTGTGATGTAATCTGAGAATGGCGACACTCTGGCCGGCGGCTGGAGCCTCAAAATATATAGGCGTGTTCACAAAAGTTGTAGGGTTTGACGAGACGAAGCCGTGGACACCTGGTACTGGCGGCCGCGCCTGTACCAATGCTCGTTAAGCTTGCAGGCGTGCTGGAACGCCTCTCCAATTAGTTCGTCGTGTGTACTTCCTAAAATCCTTCATTATGACTCCTTATTTCGCCTTAAAAGTAGTTATTTCCCGCACAACATAAATCATAGAAGGTATTTGCATATCTTTAAAATTATTAGTCATTAGTATCAAGGTTGAGACTTTATTTGGAAATTTCTTGACCAAAAACAACGTTTAAACACAGTGGAAGATTGCAAAAACGGAGCCATCAACTTCCCCAAAGCTCAAACCTTGATCATCCTCGAGCAAGAAGAACCAAAAGAACTATAAGGAGTTCAGTCTTTAAAATTGAAACAATGAGAATAAGAGTTCACTTACAGTAGGTAGTCATATGTGCTCAACGCTTCATTTATTTGGGAAACTTATCAAAGTTAGAGAGATGACAAGAATACTATACAAGCTTTGGTAATTCAATATAATCAAAGTAAACTTTAAGATAAGTATAAATAACTAGAAGTGTAGCAATCAATCCAATTCCTCCAATTAAATCTCAGCTTGCCAAGGAAGACTAGGATGTTTTAAATAGCATAATTCGGTAAGAGAGTTTCATGTCCCAAGTAGTATAACAATGAAGTGTCTTATTTACACCCACATCAATAGATCAAGTCAATCTAAAACACTTCTAATCCAATCATTGTCTATCAAGAAAAATTCGTAAAGTAGTAATGAGACCATGCTAAGGATTTGTTATGTGGATCCGCATAGATATATTTTTTCTTTCTTTCCTTTTCAACTCATTTTTCAAGGATCATTGTTTGTTTCTTTTTGCTAGTATTTACACAACCTTTGAGAGTACCAATACTTTTTCCCATACATTGAAATGGATGCCAATCATGTCATCAACTCGTAGTCGAAATTCGGGGTTATACCATAGATTGTTCAAAAGCTAGCGAAGTTGTTGGCATCCGAAAGGTGTGCGTCAGAGATATAGAACAAAGTTGTCTCGCATCTTTCTTTTTTTTGAGCTAGAACTGCAGCTTGATCCACAAGGTTAGCTTTTGCATGAATCACAATTACCACTAGTCTTTATTTCAATCAAACAATTCCTTTCATGAGTGTCGTTGAGACTGTCAAAATATCAATGGGGTTAAGTATAATCAAGGGTATACTCTCAAGACAATCATTCATCAAACAAGTCGTAAATTTCAGACATTTTCTTGTTGTACTTGTATGGAATTATTATTTCCAAGGAAACACTCGGTTAACTAAAAGAACTAGAGCAAGAGCTTCAACAACTAATCACCATACTAATAAAAAGCTTTACTCTAACCGTATTAAATTACTTTCCACTAGCATGGCATCTTAGCAAATCAACCAACTAAGATAAACAATTCAAACTTCATAAGTGGGAGACATAGGATATACCTCTCATAAGTAACTTCATGATCCTCTTCCTTATAGGGATGTGTTCCTTCAAAACTCAAACACGATTACTCTCGAAATGATATTAAAGCAAAGAGGCAAAGCATAAATCCACGTTTATGAAAAAAGGATAAAGAGAAAAATCTTTTTGTGTTTTTGAGTATAGGGATTAAAGAAAAGAAAAGCAAAGGAAAACTAATAAACTAAAACAAAAGAAAATTAAAAAGAAAAGGAAAAAAGCAAAGTGTTGGAACAGGCCAACACGAGTGTTTCAAAGCTCACAAGGAGCTAGAGTACAACCTCGTTATTATACAAATAAATTTGCTAGGGGCACACATCCCTAACATCAGGCTTTTGAAAGCCCTTTCGTTGATCATTGTGGTGGTTGTGGATAATCTTCCATGTTCCATTGGTTGCTCCAGTTATTGATCTGGGTGGCGAGGCTTGTAGTGGCATCTCGAAGGTTGATGGAGGGGTTGCTCATGTTTTGAATATTTCCCTCGAGTGCATACATATCTTCATAGGTGGTGTAGTAGTTTGGTGGCTACACATCATGTTCGGGTCCTTCTTGTTCTACTTCTTTATCTTCTCCTCCTCCCATGGGTATTTCTTGTTGGGGTAGATTAGCTTCGACCTGCACGTCATAGCGCAAATGTCTATCCTCGATAGAGAATAAAGAGTTGGGCAAAGGAGCAGGGATCAAGTGATCTGCTCCAGGTACATTGAAGAAATATCTACCATGATTCGTAGAAATCACACCACATGCTCTTAGAGTAGATGGACCAAGACGGTTACCTCTAGTCAACAATTGGATGTTACATACGTTGATGTGAAGTGCGCGTGCAAGAACGGTCACAATTCCTCTTCCACATATGGGTCCTCGAGATTGAAGAGCTTGATGCTTAAGATAAAACACAAGTAAAGCGCCCAAATTTGACGTTAAGTTACAGTTGATAAGTGCAGCTTTTCCTAGGATCAACATGTGCTCCTCATTAACTCTAGTAAACTCACCACATGCCTGCAGTGTGTTGGCAATAACATAGTACAAATATCGAATAGCAGGATGAGCAATTTGGTTCCCCTTGGGTGTGTGTCCATGAATTCTCCCATCAAGTTAAAATATTGTGAAGGGGGAGGATCTAAAACAAAGGTAGTTGTGCGTACATCGGTGATGTTGTTGGTAAATCCAAAGCATTGAGCCCATTGGCCGAGTATCAAAGTATACTCATAGTTCATAAGGCGGAATTTGATTCGATCAACTCCTCGAAACAACCATAAGGATCCACCGTGGGAAAATAATCCTATACGATCCAGGTCGTACGAACCAGTCGGGTGGACCACCTCCAGCGTGCGACACCTGGCATGTGAGAATCTCCAATCAGTAGGCAGAATAAATCCCCTAATTCCCAATTACCATAACTAATAGTTTGTTCTTCTCCAGCACCGCAGGCAACTGCCTCTCCTCTACGTAGCCGCAAATCTCCTTCTCATCGGGTGTCTGCGGCCACACTTCTCCGTGTCCCGGCGACCAATTCCCGTGCTCGCTGCATCTCTCCTGCCAAGGCCACCCTCCTTGACGCCATCGCTTCAGGTGTCGTCGGCGGATTGCCCCATCGATTTCCCGCGACGACCATGGTGTCTTCCATGATCGCAATTTTGCCTAGCCACGAGAAGATGATTGCAGTAAGGAATGGAGTACCCGTACCTGGGATTCACTAATAGAAACCTTGAATTTAAGGATTGATTATGTCTAATGCTTGGAGATTCGCACAAGCCATATGTCACACGCTGGATGTGGTCCACGGACTACTTCATACGACCTTAGTCATATGGGATTCTTTTCCTCCACCATGTGTGTCAAGGTGCTGAAGAACTCAAGTGTCAAGTGGTGGTACGTTGCAACATCCTGAAAGACAAGATTGTACAAACCAACATTGTTGCAAAGTAAATCGAAATCAGCATGAATGCCAAGTTGGTTCAGGATATAAGGACATGCCCACTTGGTGGACTTGATCTCTCAAATCTTGAGACGATCGACATGGGTAAGATGGAACTCCTCGATAATCTCGATGCCAAGTGACTCGGGGGTTAATGTATCAATGGGTGGGAGTGAATGACTCCACAACCATCTCACATGTATGACTCCTCGTGTTCATCTAATAAATAAAAACAAGACAAAGTAAAAAAATTGCTAATCTTTTTTTGGTCCAATAGAAACATAGCATAAGTGATTATCTACACGAACTACAAAAGAAACTCCTCTAAAAACAATGCTAGGCATACTTAGTACCAAGATGGAATCAAGAACAAAACCCATGTCTAGACTGACAATAATGAATGATAAAGCCAAGCTTTTGCACAAATGAGTTAGGTATTAGAGGAGAATCATACCTTAGATCGAGTAAGTGCGAAGAATCGAAGAAAGTTTGAGTAAATTTGAAGATCCAATGGAGGTGATTTGATGTTTGGAGGAAGAAGAAAGAGAAAATAGATGATTTGGGATTTTTAGGTTAACTCCTCGAGGTGCTTATGGCGTCCGTGTAATTGGTACGGGCGGGCGGTATAGCCAGAACCCGCCCTTACCGGGTGTCTTACCTTGGGGGTGCCGGCTGCTCCCACGCGGTGCACGCGATACAGGCGCGTGGTACGGGCGCGCGTGCCCGTACTTCTAGTCGTTAGTGCTATGGTGACTTTTCTTGAAATCTGATCTTTTGCTTGGGGTTACGGTAGGGGCGCGTGGTACAGGCGCGTCCCGCCGTACCAATGGTCGTTATCTACACCGTTTCCTTCGGCAATCATCAAAATTTATATCCTCCTTTGCCTTGAGGTGGTACGAGCGCACGGTACGGGCCACTCCGGCCTTACCAGTGGTCATTATCGACATTGTGAACTACAAAAACTCAAGACTTTTATAGTAGCTCCGCATGCCTTTGCACATCGTATCAAAAGGTTAGATAGCATAAAAAACACTAAGTAATGATCCAGCAATACCTCTTAGGCCATGTGTTAGTAAAATAAAATATAGAGGATTATCTTATTTCTTCTCCTATTTCCATAGGTCTTCCTGAACACTATTTATTAAAAAAACAAAGACAAAACTAACACGAAAATTTAACATAATTATAAAAAATTAAAGAAAAATTATTTCACATGGGTTTCCCATGAAGCGCTTCTAGTTAAGGTCAATTAGCTTGACCTTGATGGCAATCAATTAGGTTTGGGGAGTGGAATGCCCACTCAAAAATAGTTTTCTTTTAAAGTAATCACACCATCATCATCATTAGGCTTGGCCTTCTTTTTCCTAGGGAAGTGGACTACAAAAGGATCTCTAGATGGTAGCCCTATCCTTACATTCCCTTCTTGAAAATTAATCAAAGCTTTAATAGTTCATAGGAATGGCCTACCTAGAATTATAGGTGCTATGGGATCTTCAGGCATGCCCACAATAACAAGATCAATAAGAGACCGACTACCTTTAATTTCAACAACTATATTTTCTTTGATCCCAATAACTTGTTTATAAGTAGAATCAGCTAGATGGAGTCTTATTTCAGTTGTAACAAATGGCCCTGAGTTTGACTTATCGAATAGGCTTTTGGAAATTGTTGATACGCTTACACCAAGATTACAAAGTGAGGATATCTCATTAACTCCCAACTTAAGTTTAATAGTGGGCTCAACTATTGGGAATATGCCCTAGAGGCAATCATGGTTGATGATATTTCCCAATGTATTCATAAAGTTATGGTCCATGTATGAACTTTTGATATGTATCATTGAATATGTGATTCGATTGTGGAACTATATATTCATGTTGTTCATACTAATTGTCCTTGGTCATTGAGGTTGTGTTGGACACATAACTTACACCAATGTGAAAGTCGGCAGATGACTCGGGTCCACTTGTCAAGGGCATGGGGATGCTATTCTGAATTACATGGATTCGGCTAAAGTGTTTAGCGAGTCGGACTGACCCATACTGAGATACAGTGAATAAGTCGGCATTTGTATATCTCAATCAATGTAATCCTTAGACCTGAGGTTATTGCATAATCCGAGTTGAGGATCACCGACTTAGGTTCTGTCAAACGTTGTTCCGTCACTTCGCAGTTATAAAGGCGGAGTTCGGGTGGACTGAGAATCAAGCTGCGCGATGCGAATAACCAAGATGTGATTTTGCCCCTCCGTCTGGAGATATATTCTCTAGGCCCTCTCGAAAGATATGATTCAGAAAGCATGGCCATGCACGACTCGGTTAAGTGTTAACCGAGCCGACCGACTAAGAGTTAGTCAGATGAATCACTTATCTCGGATCGAGAAAGAGAGTCGGACTATTTATGGGATGACGATTATTCGCCTATAGTTCGACAAGGTATATCGTGAGGCAAACGGGACTAGACGGAAGTCGCATTAGAAGGTACGCCGTCATGACTTTTTGGTACCTAGGAGTCGGCATGTTCTGTTAGGAGCCTCTACCGACTGATCGGTCACGAGTGAGACTTAGATCGTGTCCGGGTTACCATGAGCCTGTCGGGTCACACACTGAAGAGAGGGAGCAAGTTTGGGTTAGACCCAAGCAGGAAATCTATTTGGGTTGGACCCAAATAGAGACATGGACTTAGTCAGCAAGTTGGGAATGCAGTGACTAATATAGGCCTTTTAGTGAATGGGCCACAAGTGAGTGGAGCCCACATTCACTCCCTATATAAGCTGGGACGCAGGTGCTTAGAATACACGGTTATCTCACTCCATGTGTTGGAAACGCTAGCCCCAGTCCGTGCTGTCGCTGCCGTATCGGACCTAGAAGTCCACCGACGGTGCTCCTCTTCATACGTGTGGATACTGGCGAAGGTGCTGTACGTTCAACACTTTGATGATCGTGGAACCGGAACAGATTGTGAGGATTGCACTACATCAAGCGAGGTGCTTCATAAATTCCGCAACTGCGCGTCTAGTGGTAATCCTCGTGGCCTTCTACCTGAGCTGGATCTTGGGATCACCGCGTAGGGAAAACGTTTTGTTTATCTCTGCGTGGCCCAAAAGTGGGATCTTGGGACCACCGGCTTCGCCCTGTCGTAGCGTCTTAGATGTCGTTGCGAGTTTCAAAACGCCCGTATATATCGTATTTATGCATAACTTTTTTTGCAGGATGATGTTGTGAATTGTATGGCTTATATGCATGTGATGTGTGTAATCCATATGTGATCTGCGTATCATGGTTTTTGTCAGGCGGCTGGATCCTAGGTGTTGTCATCTTATTGTATAATGGCCTGCATGTCAAATTCTCTGTGTAATTTGCTTTACTAGCTAGTGTAGCTGGTTGGAGAATCCGGAAGGCATGCAAGTCGATGTACAAGTCGGCTACATGGTGTAATACGGCACGTGACAAGAGTTGACACGAGTCGGATTACAGACTTTGTGGAGATGGAGATCGCCATGAAGAGAGCCATACCATTTCACATTATAATTGCTTTATTTTGTGTTATGTTTATGTCTCTGTTTTTACCTCTGTTAGATAGTTGGTAGAAAGTAATCCCTCAAAGAAGGTCTAGTCGTTTTCCCTGCCAGTGCTCCACCATCACAAGTCGGACTTTTTTGGTAGTGGGCTCATAAAATTGAGGTGCTATCAATTCTTTCCAACTAGGTGGGTTTGAATCGGCCTCTTACAGCGGAAGCACTTGGTAATCTAGACGGGTCTATCACAACGGTTGTGGGACTCGGGGAAAAGTCGGATGGGAGCCGGGGCATGTCATGGCACCCATCCAACAGGAGTGTATGAGATACGATTGACAAGGAGTTGTCTACCTAGATCACTTGACGACTAGCGGTGATGATAAAGCACACCATGCTTAAGTAAGTATCACAGGGGTGTTGGTTCTAGTGGGAGCATAAATATTAAAGTGTTTAGTATGCTTGCTCTTTTATGGATACATGTCTTAAGTGTCTTTCATATTTTCGATTGTAGATCAATGGCACCTAGCAGTCTCCCTCAGATTTCCAGTTTTTCTTTGAGAACCATCTTAGAGAAAGATAAGCTAAATGGAACTAACTTCACCAACGGGTATCGTAATCTGAGAATTGTTCTCCAACAAGAAAAGAGGGACCATGTCCTAGACAACCCACTTCCAGATGAGCCGGATGATAATGCGATTGTCGCAGCCACCAATGCCTACCGTCAGATTTGTGATGAATCCACGGAGATTAGCTGTCTTATGCTTGCTCACATGGAACTGGACTTGAAGTAGCAGTTCGAGAATGTTGAGGCCTACAATATGATCGAAAGCCTCAAAAGTATGTTCCAGGCTCAGGCAAAGACTGAGATGTATCAAGTCTCTCAGGCTTTGTTGAGCTGCAAGCTTAAGGATGGTGATCCACTGAGTCTGCATGTGAACAAGATTGTTGGTTTCGTGCAGTGTCTTGAAAGTCTTGGCTACCCCATTAGCAAAGAGTTTGCTACAGACATATTTCTGAACTCTATTCCTAGTGCATATGGACAGTTCATATCGAACTACCACATGCATGGTATCGATAAGAAGCTCAATGAATTACATGGGATGCTCAAGCAGGCTGAGGCGGATCTCAAGAAAGGTACCAGTCAAGTGTTGATGGTGCAAAATAAGGCTAAGTTCAAGAAGAGTTCTTGTACTAACTAGAAGAAGGCAAAGTCAGGAGGTAAGGCTGAGGACCCAGTCCAAAGCGCTTCCTTAGGGACTAAGCCATCTCCTGCAAGTCAGATGGCCACTGGAAGAGGAATTACAGCAAGTATCTGGCTGAAAAAGCCAAAAGCGGAGGTGTGACTTCTGGCTCAGGTACGCTTGTTTGCAATGTTATAGACATTTATCTTGCTGATGCACCAGGTAGTTCTTGGGTATATGATACCGGATCAGTCATTCACATATGCAAGTCTTTGTAGGGACTGGTAAGAACTAGGAGCGTTGCAAGAGGCGAGGTTGACATTAGAGTCAGCAAAAAAGTGAGAGTCGCTACGTTGGAAGTCGGCACGATGCAACTTCATTTACCTTCTGGATTCTTAATGGAGCTAAATAATTGTTATTGTGTTCCAGTGCTTAGCCGAAACATCATTTCTGCCTCATGTTTGATGAGACAAGGCTATGAGTCGAATATTAAGAATAATGGTCGTTCTTTATATTTGAATGATATGTTTCACAGCTTTGCACCCGTCCGGGACGGGTTATTTATTTTGAATCTTGAGGGTGAATCTGTCTATAATATAAATGTGAAAAGGTTGAAACCAAATGATCTGAATATGACTTACTGTTGGCATTGTCGGCTTGGTCATATAAGTTGGAAACGCATGAAGAAGCTCCATGATGATGGACTCCTAACTTCGTTCGACTTGGAGTAGTTCGAGACATGTGAATCCTTCCTACTCTGCAAGATGACCAAGACACCTTTTGCAAAGAGTTGTGAAAGGGCATATGACTTATTAGGACTAGTACATAGTGATGTATGTGGCCCGATGAGCACGACAGCCAGAGGTGGTTATGAGTACTTCATTACCTTCAGTGATGATTTGAGTAGGTATGGATATATCTACTCGACGAAACATAAGTCGGAAGCCTTTGAAAAGTTCAAGGAATTCCAGAATGAGGTACAGAATCAACTTGGCAAGAAAATAAAGTTTCTTAAGTCAGACCGAGGAGGCGAGTACATGATCCATGAGTTTGATGACCATCTGAAGAGTTGTGGAATAGTTCCCAGCTCACCCCTCCAGGAACGCCCGCAGAGAAACGGTGTATCGGAAAGGAGGAATCAGACCTTGTTAGACATGGTACGATCAATGATGAGTCTGATAGATCTGCTTTTATCATTTTGGGGTTATTGTCTAGAAACTGCAACTTTCACACTAAACAGAGTACCATCAAAGTCTGTAGAGAAGACACCGCATGAGATGTGGATTGGCAAGAAGCCGAGTCTGCCTTTTCTTAAGATTTGGGCTTGTGAAGCTTTTGTCAAGCTACTTCAGTCGGACAAGCTTACAGCCAAGTCGGATAAGTGTATTTTCATGGGGTATCCGAGGGAAACCTTGGGTTGCTACTTCTACAACCGAGAAGAGGGCAAAGTGTTTGTCGCTCGAAACGGTGTCTTCATTGAGAAAGAGTTTCTCAGTCGGGGAGTCAGTGGGAGTATGGTGCATCTCAAAGAAATGCAAGAGACACCGTCCAACAACGAGTCGGCAAAAGACTTAGAGTTTGAGATGGTCATAGTACCTGAGCCGGAAACTGCACCGACATTGCGAAGATCGGCTAGACTGCGAAGTGTTCGTGATGTGTTGCTGTTGGACAATGATGAGCCGACAACTTATTCGGAAGTGATGGTGGTTTCTTATTCTGAGTCATGGCTAGGAGCCATGAGATCCGAGTTAAATTCCATGGATGAAAATCAAGTTTGGAACTTGGTTGATCTGCCAGACGGTGCAAGACCCGTCGAGTGCAAATGGGTCTTTAAGAAGAAAACTGATATGGATGGAAATGTTTCTATTTATAAAGCACGACTTGTCGCGAAAGGGTTCCGACAAGTTTAAGGAGTTGACTACGATGAGACTTTCTCTCCCGTGGCGATGCTTAACTATGAGAAATGGAAGATGGATGTCAAGACGGCTTTCCTTAATGGAAATTTAACTAAGGATGTGTATATGATACAGCTTGAGAGTTTTGTCGATTCGGCTATTGCTGATAAGGTATGCAAGCTTCGGAAATCCATTTATGGGTTGAAGCAGGCATCTCTGAGTTGGAACATTCGATTTGATGAGGTAGTCAAATCGTTTGGCTTCATCAAGAGTGATCATGATTCTTGTTTATACAAGTTTATTGGGAGCAAAGTAAACTTTCTGATCTTATATGTGGATGACATATTACTGATTGGAAATGATGTCCAGATGTTGCAAGAAACCAAGGAATCATTGGAAAAGAGTTTTTCGATGAAGGACTTGGGTGAGGCAACCTACATACTAGGAATCCGGATCTATAGAGATAGATCAAGGCGGCTCATTGGATTAAGTCAGAGTACATATTTGGATAAAGTGTTGAAGAAGTTCAACATGGAATTGTCTAAGAAGGGGTTCTTACTAATGTTCCATGGCGTAAAACATAGCAAGACTCAGTGTCCTTTGACAACTGATGAGCAAAGTCGGATGAGTGCGATTTCGTATGCTTATGCAGTCGGATCCATCATGTACGCTATGATTTGTACTAGGCCGGATGTTTCCTATGCTCTAAGTGTTGTGAGCTGGTACCAGGATGACCCTGGAGAGATCAACTGGGCAACAGCTAAAAATATCCTTAAGTACTTGGGAAGGACTAAGGATATGTTCCTGGTTTATGGAGGTGAGGATGAACTCAGTGTAAGGG
The DNA here is from genome assembly GCA_910589775.1 of Avena eriantha. Lineage (NCBI taxonomy): Eukaryota > Viridiplantae > Streptophyta > Magnoliopsida > Poales > Poaceae > Avena > Avena eriantha. Next base: position 59,529 of record CAJUXJ010000917.1, read on the forward strand.
GTTACACGGTTGCGAGTTATCTCACTGACTCGGATTATTCTTGTTTGCAATCCGGATATGTGTTTGTGATAAATGGAGGGGCTGTGAGCTGGAAAAGTTCCTAGCAAGAAACGGTGTCTGCGTCTACAACAGAGGCTCAGTATATTTCTACCTCAGAGGCGGCAAAAGAAGCCGTTTGGATGAGGAATTTCCTCATGGATATTGGTGTGGTTCAGTGCCCGTCCAATCCGTTAGACGTGTATTGTGACAACAGTGGTGCTATTGCACAAGCCAAGGAACCCAGACAACACCATAAGAACAAACATATACTCAGGCGGTACCACCTTATTCGCCAGTTCATGGATCAAGGTGATATCAAGTTGTGGATCCGTTCACAAAGCCACTTCCACAACCGAAGCATAAGGTGCACCTGAGAGCTCTGGGCATTAGATGCCTAGACATATGATGTCGAATGATTGACTCTAGTGCAAGTGGGAGACTGTTGGGAATATGCCCTAGAGGCAATCATGGTTGATGATATTTCCCAATGTATTCATAAAGTTATTGTCCATGTAAGAACTTCTGATATGTATTATTGAATATGTGATTCAATTGTGGAACTATATAGTCATGTTGTTCAGACTAATTGTCCTTGGTCATTGAGGTTATGCTGGACACACAACTTAGACCAATGTGAAATTTGGCAGATGACTCGGTTCCACTTGTCATGGGCATGGAGATGCTATTCCGACTTACACGGATTCGGCTAAAGAGTTTAGCGAGTCGGACTGGCCCATACTGAGATACAACGAATAAGTCGTCATTTGTATATCTCAATCAATGTAATCCTTAGACATGAGTTTATTGCACAATCCGAGTTGAGGATCACCGACTTAGGTTCTGTCAAACGTTGTTCCATCACTGGGTAGTTATAAAGGCGGAGTTCGGGTCGATGGAGAATCAATCTGTGTGATGTGAATAACCAAGATGGGATTTTCCCCTTCATCTGGAGAGATATTTTCTGGGCCCTCTCGGAAGATATGATTCGGAAAGCATGGCCCTGCACGACTCGGTTAAGTGTTAACTATTGGGTCCGCAACATAGAAAACAAAAAATTTCCTACGATGATAACTATACGCCAAGATCTATCTACTAGGTACACAGCAACAGGTGGACATACATCCATCGAGAACTTACCCTCGAAGACAACGAGTTTCGTTAACGAGTAGGAACTCGTGGTTGATGTAGTCGTACACTTGTCGATCTCAAGATCGTGTGGAAGTCCGAGCGCCGCAAATCAGCAGCACATCCGTCCTCGCACACACGGTCAAGCCACCGGACAACCTCCACCTCCTCGCTCCAGCGATGCAGCGTAAGAAGTAACTCCTTCCAGATGAAAAGCCACCGGGAACATGTATCTCGCTAATCCGAGACCATGGGGGATAATTCTAGAGGGAGAGAGAGAGATCCTTCACGAGGAGGTGTGAGGAAGAAGGAGGAAGAGGGGGGCCTTTTATAGGAGGAGGCGGGGTGCCCCTCCCCATGGCCAGCGACTCATGGGGGATGACCCCTCACCTCCCCATTCATGTGGTGGTAACCCCTTCACATTAAAATGCCTCTTCACATTCCCTTTTAAAGTCTCCACTTTAAATGCATTAAAATTCTCTAAGTTTAATGCTGTCTCATATAATAAAAATCTTTTATTACATTTATTCAGAATTTTGTTAATTACTTTAATTAAAAAACATTCACATATAACCCCTTGCAGTATTTCAATATCACATGCAGAACCACTTTCTGCAATTTCACCCGAAACAACTCCGGTTTCTATGGAAACAATTCCTGCGCTTTGCAATTCTTTCGTCTGAAACATATGTGCTCCAAAATGGTGTCACCCTACGGTTCGTGAATAATTCAGACATGATTGAGACTCCTCTCAGATCAATAATCAGAAGCGGGACCTGGAGATCCATACTCACTCCTGCATATTCAACGATGACTTATATGATCGTGAGAACCTTTAACGCTAGTAACTTAATCCCTTCGACTCATGATATAATACATGTCCGAGATTCGATCATCGGTATCCAAATACCTAGTTTGATATCATTGCCGACATGCACTCTTTTCTTGTTCCTGTGATATAACATTCTAGTGATCACATCACTTGCTTGCAAGCTATCTTAATGTGATATCATCAAGAGGGCCCAGAGTACATCTATCCATCATCGGGATTGACAAATTCCACTCTTGATCCATGAGCCTCAACATAACACCTTCTAGAACTGAACCCATCTTTATAGTCACCCTGGTATGGTGTGACGTTTGATGTTATCAAGATACTCTTCAGGTGTTAGCAATTAACATGGTCTCATGGTCTAAGGATAAAAATTACTTCGTATGATGTTATAGCAATATAAACATAATGATTTGATCATAATGCTATACTTCGGATGAATGTTCATCACATCATTTCACAAATGCTGTGACCTTGTTATTAACAACATCCAATGTCCATGATCAGGAAACCTTGACCATCTTGTTAATCAACAAGCTAGTCTATAAGAGAGGCATAACTAGGAACCCTTTTTGTTTATTAAACACACATGTATTGACGTTTCCGATCAATACAATTATAGCATGCAAAATAAATATCTATCATATACAAGGAATACATAATAACAACTTTATTATTGCTTCTCAGGGCATATTTCCTTCAATATCCACCTGTTGATTATATATAGGTAGATATATCTTGGTGCTTAGTTGTTCACATCGTAGGAATTTTTTTGTTTGTATGAAGCGAACCCAACAGTGATATCAGAGCCGGATCTATGTGTAGATGCTCTGCATGCGTAGAACATATACGAGTATGTGGGCGATGATGATCATGTTATTACACCTTTATGTATTTTGGATATTGGTGGCATCGTGGGATGAAGCGGCCCAAACTAACTTTACATGTCCTCGCACATGAGACACGTTCCACGCTTAACATGCAACTAGTTTTGCATAAGTGGCTAAGCGGCTGTCTGTCTCTCCCACTATAGTTGATATCTGATTTTCAACGGGTTGCTAATAATTTTGATTATTATTCTTGTGGTTCCATTTTCGTAGGTAGAAATGTTTCTATCTCCGAAAGCCCTAAACCACCTAAAAAATAGGCAAAAGATAAATTAGAAGCATCTAGTTTTTGGCTTTTCTTGGCAAATTCTATGATATGGTAATGTTATAATTTGAAGTATAGTTTGATACTGTTGGAAATTGTAACAAACCAAAGTGTAAAGACCCTAGAGTCTGGTATTACACGAATTGAATGATGGAGATCATACCATGATGCACAAGTGTAACACCCTCGCCTGATAAGGATGAGTTCCTGTATATAGTGCCATTGCCTGGATCGGTTCACTGGCACACACAGTACAGATGAATACCAAAGAATATAACAGTGCATCATTATTACATCGAATAATCTAGAATTTGCAATTATTACATAACGCTTAACTCAAAGCTAACTCAAAGCATCAAGTAGCATACGGAAGCATAAATAGATAATAGGCTCCATCTTTAATTGTGCCATAGGCGAACAACTGTTGAGTGGAGGGTCGCAACCTATAAGATCACTCAGAATAATCGGAACAATAACTTGTAGCATGAAAGATTGCAACGAACGAATGGTCAATACTTTGAATCTATTGGCGAGTGGGACAATGAGGGAAACAACAAGACTAATATCTACATGCATATATGGCTTGTGGGGTTCAGGCTTAGTTGCAACAACAAAATAATTTTATCCTACCATTTGTAAATCATTTGTAAAGCATTTTATCATCATGACACAATCCAATTAAGTTTCAACCACAAGTTTTACCAATTACAAAGTTAGAATGAATGAGAACATGTCATAGCACCCATAATTCAGCAACTCAAACGTCCATTACCGGGGACATGGCTAAATACTTAGTTTTCCACCCTGTAGGGGTTGTACACTTTACACATATGATCTGGTCGACCCGCTCGTACCATTACCCGCATATTGAGTCATGATAGGGAGAAGTCCAAGAAGAGACAATTTGGGAAGTAGCTCCCCAAGCCCATCCACGCACCGTACCAACCTATCATATTCACTACATCTCTGGATACGAAGATCTCGGGTTAGTATGACCTACTAAGTCCATCCAGCCACCCATAACTCATTGTCAAATGGATGCACACGTAAGCTACCAAACAAAGACACTAATCATTTATCTGGAACCTGGGTGGCCATCCACAAGTGAGATACTCGGGTAAAACGTAGACATGGGACCGGCATTCACGAACCAAGAAATTACCAATTCCACCAAGAGAATTCATTAATTAAGTGTTTTTTCTAGTTTTCCAAACACATACTTTCAAAACAATCTTTATCATGGTATATCCCACCCTCATCTACATAGGCAGAACTAAGCACAACTACTTACGGTGGCTCACCTAACAAGGAAGGCTACAACCATAATAGGATATAGCATAGCAATAGATATATCTTGTCAAAAAACAAAACAAAGCTACAATGCATATAGAAAGTAAATAGGACTTTTATGAAGCTCCACTTGCCTTGATAGTTGTTGGAGGTAAACACAAAATCTGGAAAATCACACGGATTACAATCCTCACAATGTACACGAAAGCAATTCAACCAAATAAACATTCCATACATTGAAATCAATAAATGCAACACAATTCATGCATGGTACTTTAATAAAAGTTTCAGTAGCACTCTTATGTTCTCTGTTCTTTATACATACCGAATGCATGCATAGAAAACTTCCAATACATCAAACCATTTATTGAATTAATTAGATCCATTTAATAGGCTTTTAATCAAAATATTAAGCATCTTCTATTAACATTTTTGTAAAATCTTGGAACAATTCTACTTGATAGATATATCAATTTAGAGACAGGGCAACAAGAATCATGCCAAAGGGACTTACAGATCTTTACAAATAATTAAAATGCTACAGAATGTATTTTAATATACTTAAACTTATATATACTGTAAACCTACTATTTTAATCCATAATAAGGTTCTACACAAGTTTGTGAATCCAGGGACATATCATTTGTATTTTTCTGATCTATAGTTTATTTCATATGAATTAATTGCTCCAAGAAGAGTATTAAACCAATTAAATAATAACGAAAAATACTTACTGTAAATATTGGATACAATTACTTATTAATATTCTACACAAAATTCTGAATCCAACGATATATTATTTGCAATTTTTGGAGTTGTAGATTAATTTTTATTAATTTATGAAATTAAAAACATTTTCTGCATTTTATTCAATTTCCAAATAACCAGGGAATATTCCCTGTGCTGACGCAGTTGCTGACTCAGCATGCAGCGCTGACGTGGCTGTGCAAGTGGCGAGTTGTGACTGGATAGTACCTGTTCATGACACATTGTAATCTGAGGCGTCCAAGGTCGATCTGACGGTTGGGAACAAACTATTCCAGAGCTCACCGGCGAGTCGACGAGCGCGGCGGCGGTTAGCGGCGGCACGACGCTCAGGTGGTCATGGTGGTAGCGCCTATGGCGGCCCTCATCGGTTGACGGTGGTATTGGTGGTTTGGTCGGAACGGCTACCTCCTCTTCTGGCGGTGAGTGGCGGACAGAGGGGATGGTCAACGAAGCACTCCGGTGGTCCTCCGGTGAGGAATTTCTGGCGGCACGCGACTCTGCTAATGGGGGAAAAGGCGTGAGGACAAGCGTAGAACGAGGAGGTAGAGATTAGAGGTACAAGGAGGCAGCGGGGTGCTCCATAACCTCGGGATCAAGCTCGACCAGAGAGCTCCAATGGCGGCAGTGGCGATGGATTTCTGGTGAGATCGTTTTGGGCCTATGGTTTGCGAAAACGAGAAAAACTACAAGGGGGCGAAGCGGAAGAATTTTATAGGGAGGTTATCACGGAAAAAGTGGAAGAAATCCGAAGGAATCGGCGCAGTTTTGGTGGTGTTCGGCTCGGGATCGCGAAGAACTCGTGGGGCGTGTTTCCGTCGGGAGGAGGGAGACAACGGGGTGGTCCCCATTTGTCAGCTGCAACGGAAGAGGGGAGAGCGGCTGGGAAGCTCCACGGACTGCTGCGCTTGCTCTGGGCCGGCCCAGTCGTGGCGGGAGTGTGTGCTGCGCGCGCGCGGTGGATGCAGCGGTGCTAGCCAGATTGGCTGGGGTTAGGTTTTTTTTTCTATTTCTTTTTTTTTCTTTTTCGTATTCTATTTATTTTCATATCTCCTTCATATTTAATCCAACTGATATGAAATTTGTTTCTGAATTTTTGTAAAATTCAGTTGATCATATTAGGATCATTTTTATAGCCTTTCACGAGTTTGCAAATAGTGAATCTATAAATCCTTGTATAATTCTTATAGGGTCTTTTTGGCAATTTGGAAATATAATTTTGAAGCAAGGTTTTTGAATTTTGAAAATTTGGATGATGCCATGATGCAATTCGCATGAATACTATGAAACCTGTCCCATTCTAAAATCTGGAATGTGACAACAAGATACTTATCAAGTGCAAGAACTATATCATATCACAATTTTCATATGATGTTTTGTTTTCATATTATATTGCTTGTATGACTCTTCAGTAGCATTATAAGATGACCCCTCATTTAAATATCAAGAATAAAAATGTGTTCTTCCTTTCGTATGCACCATTAAGAAAGTTTGTCGGTTCGAGACACCACGTGATGATCGGGTGTGATAGACTCTACGTTCGCATACAACGGGTGTAAGACAGTTTTACAGACATGGGTACTAATGTTCTTACTTGGCGAGCCTAGCATGTATAGAGATGGTCTCGGAACACGAACTGAAAGGTAAAGCATGAGTCATATGGTTGATATGATGACCATATAGATGCTCGCCTTTGAAGTTGCACCAACCTACATGATGATCGGACTTGGTGTAGTGGATTTGGTTCATGTAATCACCAAAACAACTCGAGTGATGTTGGTTTTGAGTAGGAGTTCATGTAGTAATATGATTAAAGTTGAACTCAATTTATCATCAAATAAATGATGGGTTCGTAGCATGGAAAACAAAAAATTTCTACCACAAGAACGAACAAAACCCAGATCTAATCTAGATAAAAGCCAAGATCTAATCTATTAGACATGTGCAACGAGATAGATCTGTACTAACCCTTGTAGACCCGAAAGCGTTACGAGATTGGATCTCGTGGTTGATGCAGTCGATCACTTGCCGATCTCAAGATCGAGTGAACGATCCTTCCGGCGCCGCGTTCCGGCAGCACTTCCGCAGTCGGTCACACGTGCGGAGTCGAAGCAGACCTTCCTCTCCCCGTTCCAGCGAGCAGCGGAGGTAGTAGATCTTCTCCACGGAATCCCAGCAGCAGGACGGCGTGGTGGTGGTGGTGGAGTAGAGAATTCTGCAGGGCTTCGCCTGAGCCAGAGCAGAAGAAAGGAGGAGTAGAGAGGCGGCTAGGGTTTGGAGTGAAAGGGGGCAAGGGGTGGCGCCTCCACTCCCTCTATTTATGAAAGGGAGGCGCCATGGGGAGGTGGAGTCCTTGTAGGACTCCCCTCCCTTGGCCAGCGGATCAAGGAGGTGGGGGAGAGTCCTACTCCCCCACGAGAGCCATAAGGATTCCTTGATCCTTTCTTGGTTTTCAAGCAAACTCTAAGAAATCATCTAGAACCTTCCGGAACATTCCGAAACCTTCTAGAATCCCCATACAACTACTCTAGAACATTTCCTACCTCAGAAAAAGATCCCCATTATATGAATCTTACTCCCTGGACAATTTCGGAGCTCCTCCTGATGTCCCGAATCCAATCCGAGACTCCGAACAAAATGGAGACACCTCTCCGATCAATAACCATCAGCGGGACCTAGAGATCCATAATGGCTCCCACATACTCAACGATGACATTGTGATCGATAGAACCATTTACATACGAGACCAATTCCCTTTGTCACGCAATACTTTACTTATCCGAGGTTTGATCGTCGGTATCTCCATACCTAGTTCTACCTCGTTACTGATAAGTACTCTTTACTCGTTCCGTGATATGTCATCCCTTGTGACCTAGTCACATGCTTGCAAGCTAACTAGATGACATTCCACCGAGAGCATATCTATCCGTCATATGGATGGACAAATCCCAATCTTGGTTCATGCGCTTCAACACATACTTTCAGAATACCCAATGACACCTTTATGACCACCCAGTTACGAAGCGGTGTTTGATGTCATCAAAGTATCCATCCGGTGATGGTGATTAACATAACCTCATGGTCGAAGGATTAGGTTACTATGTATTTTAAAGCTTATAGCAAATGAACTTAATGACTTGATCTAATGCTATGCTTAATACGGGTGTTTGTCCATCACATCATTCTCCTAATGATATAACCTTGTTATTAATCACATCCAATGTCCATGATCAGGAAACCATGATCATCAATTAATCAACAAGCTAGTTTAACAAGAGGCTTACTAGGGACTCTTTTATGTTTACAAAACACACATGTATTAATGTTTCCGGTTAATACAATTATAGCATGGGATGTAAACATTTATCATAAACATAAAGATATAATAATAACCACTTTATTATTGCCTCTTGGGCATATCTCCAACAATAAATTGAAGTGAATTTTCATAATTTGTTTTAATCATTGGCATCCGTTTAGTTCCTTGTACTTAGTTATAATAGAGATAATAGAACTATAGAATTCGTGATATTTACTTTAATCATTGCATTGTTTTGAGTGTTAATCTACAGTTTAGAATACCTATTACAAACATTCCGCAAGCTCTATTTACTTGATCAAGTTTAATAAGTAGTATGAAATCAGGAGCAACAATTCCAGTGTTAGTATTTAAGTATCATGCTTGCCTCCATGATTCTTGATATTCAAAAGTTGTTTTAATATCGAGGTTATCTATGAGCTAAAATAATTGTTTTTCAGAAACCATCATGTGTGGAAGATATTGTGATATCCGAAACAATGTTTTGGTTACAATATGATAGGTTATAATTTAGTAAAATACATGTTCTCATATTGTACGAGAATTTGTGAAGGTTAGATATGCTAGGTGTCCTAATCTCGCAAAAGGTTTTGGTAACTAAAATTACACTCGCGATTCACCCTTATAAGCTATAGTAGATTTATCATTAAAGTTGTCATGATAAGGATGAATAGAAAATGTAGGTAAAATGTTTACTACACTAAAAGATTACTAAAGAATAGATTTTTGAAAGAACGCCAAACATATGATGATGGCGAACCACTTAAAAGTGCAAGACCAAAGGTATTAGTATTTGACTATACACACTTTATACTATGTGTCATGTGTATGACACAACTATTGATGTTGATAGATTATTTTAAAAGAAATGGAAATGGTGAAAGAGAATCTATAAAATATTTGGAAGAAAAGAAAAGGTTGTAAATGTCCAGTTTAGGTATATAGATGATATACATGTTATGGATGTATTATGTGCTGGTTAAACAATGTGGTTATGGGCTATTGCATACCGAATTTGTTGGTATGAATTGTCCTACATAACAGCACAATTCATGAACTACAATGGCCTAAGTAACAAGCAAGAGAATATGTGATGATGTTCAATGAAATACAGACAAAGTGTTGTTGTGTTTTTGTTGACATAAAACCTAGCCTTCAAGATTTGTTTTAATCATGGATATTTTGTTCAGGTATTATGAGAACAAAGGTTGTTCAAATAATTATTGTATTCCATAGAAGATGGATGAACTTTTACAAGTCTAGTTGGAGAAATCACATCCATAAAAAACTAATGCTAAAAATGTCGCAAGCCAAAGGATTGAAAGATCACTTACGAAGTGACATCGTTGTTTAAATTATATTGGAAAGAAAACATGAAGAAACTCCATGTTGATAGAATTTTGGAGTATTTTGATTTTGATCAAATGACAATTGTGAGACTTTCCTGTAGATAATTGAAACTCTGTTCATAGGCCAAAGAGGAACAGATGACTAACTTATTGGACATTATGCATGTTGATGTATATAGTCCATTATGTCTAACCGTGTGCGGTGGATTTTTCAACTTCATGCCCTTTCTCCAGAAATTTAAGTGAATATATATGTATATTTACTTAATAAGGAAGAAGTATGAAACATTTGAGAGTTTTTCAAAGGCTTTCAAGATGAAGTGTAAAATCATTGTAAAGAGAAAATAAAGAATTTATGATTAGATCATAAAGGAAGATATTAGAGTTCCAAGTTTAGCAAAACACCTAAGATATGAGGAAACATTCCATGGATTTTCGTTTCGCGATAAACAATATGAGTATGGAGTGCTCAAGAGATGGAATCAAACCGTGTTTGACATGGTAAGATCAAAGGTGTCATTTATAAATCCGCCATATGTTTTAAGTATTAAAGCTTTAGAGACTACCACTTTTACACTGAAAATAGCACCATCGTGCTCTATTGAAATTACACGATATGAGTTATGGATTGGGATAAAACCCTAATGGCGGTGGTCTGTATGGGGGATTGCTCTTAGGCATTGTAGTGGTTATTTAGAGGTGACCTCACACTTGTCTCAACTAAGTGGATTCCTATGAGCCTTGTCGTGAACATCTTATTATGGGGCTCTCTCCACACATATCATGACATAAGAAGTATGTTATCTTGATTACATATAATAATATTACTATGCTAGTGGTGTATCCTACATCCCCGAGAATGTTTTATCACTATTGTGTTCAACCCCGCTTTCACATAATCTTGTTACTTGTTTTCTTTTACTTATTTTATTTACTTTTCTGTAAACCACCATAAACCATTCAAACACCCTTTACTTGAGAGCAAAGACAACTAACAAGTACTCTTTGGTAGATAGTAACAAGTGGCACAAAGACCCATACCAATAGCTCTCTGTTGGTTCAATATATTTACTTCAAAACTAGCTACAATTGGTCTATGCACTTGCATTCATCAAGCTGTTTTGGGCGTCGTTGCCAGGGAGCTAAGCGCTTTTGTTCTTTGTTCCTAGTTACTTATTTTACTCATTGTTCTACTAAAGTTGTTTACTAGTTTCAGGTAAACACCATGGCTGCACTTAGACTAATCAATCAGATCGATGCTACTAAATACCTCGGGAAATTAAATAGAGGTTTAGTTAAATAATTCTCGAGTGGCAGCAAACCAAAATACGAGGTTAACCCTCGTTTATCGCTGTTATTAAAGAAAAAACTTTTGCAAGAGATGATCCCGATGAGTATCCATATAATCATTTAATGCACTTTAACGACCTATGTTGTACTCTAAAATTGAGAGGCTATTCTGATGATGAATTGAAACTTAAACTGTTTAGACAATCTCCAACCAATACTACTTTGGCTTGGTATAGAATTTTCCCTCCAGAGAAAATTGATACCTGGGAAAAGCTTAAAATAGAATTTGTGTATCGATTCTTTCACAAGGTAAAGACCGCTGAGGTAAGAAGGGTAATTACAAACTTCAAGAACTGCCCAGGTGATGGTTTGGGAAGAGCCTACGAAAGGTATAAGTCTCTAATTCACAAATTTCCCTATCATGATTTACTAGAATGGTATGTACTGCATATTTTTATGGAGGACTTAATCAAAAAATTAAACACGAGCTTGACACGAATTCAGGAGGTTCTTTCATGGAGTTAACTATACTAAAAGCCTGGGAACTTTTAGAACGAATTCGCCGTAATAGAGAAACATGCGGATTTGATTTAGGAGGCGAAGGAGGTATAGAAATTGAATATGATTATCTCAATGCTTATAAAGACTCCATTAAGTTAAACGAATCTGCTAATGAACTGCAACTTGATAATGATATTGTCTTGCAAATCTTTCAGTCTTTTATAGAACATATTGAACCTCCTACGAAGGACTGGCTTCATTATACTCCGCCACCTGACCTAGTTGTTGAAGAAGATCAGATAATTATGGCCCTATCAAGACAATGAGGGAGGTGCCCTCGTATGTTGAACCCATTCCTTTTCTAAGGTCGGTAAGAAGACACATGATGGCCTAGCAACTTGAGGATCAACGCAAAGAGGAATAATTATTTCTGAAGGAACAGGAAGAGGAAACACTAATAAGGAAAACTGAGGAAGAACGTGAACAAGAGGCTGAGGCATCAATAAAATAAGATATTTTTACCATGTTTCCACATTGCAATGTGATTGAGCTAGATTCCGAAGCCTCGCAATTTGTTGAGGGAAAGGTAAAAGCTACAGAAGTAGGTACAACTGTTAATGTGATCTTTTTTACCTGTTATTAAAAATTCAAAATGAATTAGGCCCAGCTGAATTGGAAGATACGGATATGACTATAATACTTACAGATAAAACTCTAAGAGTCCCTATGGCAATAATTAGGGACATACCAATATGTATTGGACCCCACAAATGTCCTATTGATTTTGTGCTTATTGATATGCCCACTAACGTTTATTGTCCCATCATATTTGGAAGAAATTTTCTAAATACCGCAGGAGCAAACATAGATTGCAAGAAGCAAACTGCGTCTATCAAGTTTGGTGAAGAGAAAATGGATTTTCATTTCTCCAAATTTGACCTTAAACTGGCTATTGAAGAATTAGATGATGATGAGTACGAATGTGACGACAAAGTTAATATCATAAACTTAGCATCAATAATCATCGAGACTCCATATGATGATCTAGCAAGACATTTAGTCAACAATAATTACAATCTTGAAAACATAGAAAAAATTTAAATAGATAACTATCTTGACACCACACCAGAGGTGGACATTGAGATTAATAAAAAATATGAAGAACCCATAACGAAAGGAGATGAGGCTCTTCCTCCTCCAACCCTTCAAGATTTACCGAGGAACTAAAATATAGGTTTCTTCATGAGACAAATAATTTCCATATTATTATAAGTGCTAACCTCACAGAAAAGAGGAGGAAAATTTAATGAAGGTTCTCCGCATGCATCGAAATGCTTTTGGGTATTCGATGAGTGACTTGAATGGGATTAGTCCTTCGATAGACACCCATAGAATATTCATGGAAGAAGGATCTCAGCCGGTGGCAGACTTTCTGTGACGTCTTAAACCTCACATGAAAGAGGAATAAATAATACGTTTGTTGGATGCAGGATTCATCGTTCATGTGGAGGAGAGTGAATGAGTAAGTCCCATTCATTGTGTTCCAAAGAAAGGTAGGGTCACGGTTGTAGAAAATGAACAGAATGAAATGGTACCAACTAGAATTGTTGTTTGCCATAGGATGTGCATTGACTATAGAAAACTTAACAAGGAAACTACTAAAGATCATTACCCTTTACCGTTTATACACCAAACTTTAGATAGGCTTGCCATGCATTCTCATTTTTGCTGCCTAGACGATTATTCCGGTTTTTCCCAAATTGATGTACACCCTGATGATCAACTAAAAAGTACTTTCATTTATCCTTATGGCCTCTATGCCTATCGTCGTATGCCTTTTGTTCTTCGCAATTGTCCTGCCACTTTTCAAATATGCATGACTCCTATTTTTGCCAATTATGTTGAAAGTATTTTGGAGGTGTTCATGGACAATTTCTCTGTCTATGGAACCTCCTTTAATGATTGTCCCCATAATCTTAATAAAATTTTGCAGAGATGCGAAGATACTAACTTAGTATTGAACTAGGAGAAATGTCATTTCATGGTCTAAGAAGGCATAGTACTCAGTCACAAAGTCTCAGGTAAGGGCATAGAAGTCGATAAGTCAAAGATTGAAGAAATAGAAAGATTTCCCCCTCCTCGAGATATAAAAGGTATAACACGCTTTTTAGGTCATGTAGGGTTTTATAGAAGGTTCGTTAAGAATTTTTCAAAAACTTCTAGACCATCAACTAACCTTCTTCAAAAGGATGTTCATTTTAATTTTGTTGAAAAATGTCTTACTTCTTTCAACATATTAAAACAAGCCCTTCTTGAAGCTCCAGTTATTAAACCACCTAATTGGAAGAAACCTTTTGAGATATTTTGCGAAGCTAGCCATGGAGATATAGGATAAATTCTTCGTCAGTATGATGGTGATGATCTTAATATCATTAACCATGCTAGTCGCACCTTTAATGGGGCCAAAAAGAACTATCCTATGGCTGAAGAAGAATTCTTTGCTGTGGTCTTCTCTTGTGATAAATTTAGATCTTATATCACGGACTCCAAAGTTAGTGTACATACTGATTGTGTTGGCTTGAAAGAAATCCTGGAAAGGATTGATGTTAAGCCAAGAATGATCCGTTAGACTCTACTTCTACAAGAATTGGATTTACAGATCATACAAAGGAAGGAAGAGGTGGAGGAAGCGTTTGTGGATACTCAAGGAGTTCTTCATCTTAAGGAGGTATCATCCGTGTGCATACTTGTGGGAACCCCACAACCAAAAAGGAAGTTCCCTATCTCTTCTTACAATGGTTTTAGCGATTTTCTACGACCTGTTTTATTCGAAGAGAGGAAGAAAAGGAACTCAAATGAGACCATATTCCCTCGATGAACATGACTTATGAAATCCTAAACAAACCTTTGTTCTGGATGATTTTCTGCTATTTCTTTTTGCAAATTTGAATTCCTTACGTTTTTCTGAGTCCATTGTAGGTCTTATGAGATCGGTACGGGCATACGCTAGAGCTGGATCCGCCCACACCGATGGTAATTAAGCACATTGATGCCTTGATGCGTTTCTTGCGGAAGTGGTACGATCGTGCGGTACATGCGCACACCCCCGTACAGCCAGTCGATATCAGTTCGGTGATTTCCTTCTTCTATTTCTCGTTTGCACTTTTATGTCAAACAAAATTAAGAGAAGGTATGAAGTCAGTACGGACGAGTAGTATGGACGGAACACGCCCATACCACCTAGCCGGTTGACATTTTACCGACTTTGCCCGTGTTGTTTTTGGAAACGACCCGGTACGGGCACACCGTATGGGCGCCGCCCTTACCGAATTCCCTTCTTTTGCACTTATTTCTTTCCTTATTGGTTGGGATTCTTTTCTTGGGTGACCCTTTTTCTCCCAGCACGAATTTTATTTTGCCTCTAACCCTTTATAGGTCTCTTTAGAGATCCAGCTCTCTCTTATATCAACAGATCTAATCTACTTGATGCGCTACTCAATTAAAGGCAAAGGCAAGGCTCTAAACCTTATGGCTCGTTTGTGGGATAGCTTCTAGACCTCCTCCATCGAAGCCAATGATCGTGAAGCTCAAGGCCTAAGCCCAAAGGATATGCGGTACGCGTATGATTCCGATGATGATTCTGAAGACGAGGAGTTCCAAATCTTCATGGAGCAATCAAAGAGGGGATGGATGCAACCACACTACATGGCAGTGGTGAAGCATGAAGGTGAGGAAGAAGCCAAGAAAACCCATGGGAAATGGTGCACGGAGTCACTCAAGCTCAGCTCCGTCAACTACTCGTCACAAAAGTGTAAGAAGTCTAACAACTCTACTGCAGGAACCTATCAGGAGACTATGGCTCATACATCGACAATAAAGACGATCACCATGAACGCACGCATGAGCGTGAAGCCACGACAGAACTGTGGGTTCAAACTTCTAGACGTACTAGTTGGTATGCACGTCCTGGACAATGAACACTATCTTAACAAAATAGAGAAGTACCAGAAAGAAGAACTTGTCCATAGGGAGATTGTGCACGAGCGCCTCTTGGATATTGAAGGCAGACTCAATGACATGATGAGCAAAGTTGCTGATGGTATGTCTCTCTTGTGTTCGGACCTCAGAAGTATCTCCAATGCATATCTTCCCTGGAAAGGACAAACAAGAATCTCCGAGCGGCACTCTCCAACACAGCCTCTTCACCATGAAGAATGCCACAGTATCAAATAATCGCAAAGGATTAATTGATCCACCCGGCTTGACTCCAAGCTCGGGGGATCTGTGAGAACCTTGTCATATATCTTATAGTTTTAGCATGTTTACTTTTATGCATGCATGGTTAGGATTATATTTCCGAATTTGCATTAGTTTCATCAACTTTGGGTTCCCTTTGTTAAAGAGAAGAATTATATCTGTTGAGTTATGAGATTTTATGATAATTGAAGCTGTGTTTGATTCATGATTATTATATTAGATGATTGAACTAGGTTGAGTGTTATGATACTTGTACAACTGTCATAATTTTAGGGACTTCCACACCTATAAAAGCATTGATTAAGTGATGAGAAGAAGAATTCTGGTAGCATATTTTGATTAAGAGTTTTTTAACACCATTGAGGTAGTGAGCATGATCAAATAGCTTGCTAAAAAGAAAAAGAGAAAAAGGGAGAAAGGAAATATATAGATATGCAAGTATCAAGAGAGAAAAAGAAAGCAGCTACCAGAAAAGTCAAACATATATAAAAAAAGAGAGAAAGAAGAAAGAAGAAAATGATCATGAATCTTCACTATTAAACTTAGTGCTACACATCTCTAAACTCCATGATTATATGATATGTTGAATCACTAGTAGCTTCTTATAATTTCATTGATACTAGGAAAAGGTGTGGAAGCCTCTAAGTTATGCAATGTGTAAGTATATGGTAATACCCCCAACGTATCTCTATATCCGATATTGTACTTGATGTCTACAAGTGCACAAATCGTTTGTAGCTAGTTTTGAAGTATAGATATCGATCCCACAGGGAGCCCAATGGTAAGTGTTTATGAGTGAAGTCTTTGTCACACTCATAGTTGTCACAGGTCTTCAATTGAATTGACTACAAGTGTGGAAATAAGAATGAAACTTGGATTAAACTAGATGTATTTTAATAAAACTAAAATGTAAACTTCAGGAATAAAAAGCATAAAAGTAAAGAACAATTCGATTGTTTGTGGTTTTCTGCAGATGACGAAGAAGGCGCGGGGAGATACAGTTCATGGTGATAGTGATTGTGCCAGGTGGACGAATGATAAGTGTAACAATTGTAGTCTTATAAGTATATGTGTAGGCGAGTAACCCATAATTAGTCGGAACTCCTCTTGATAGATTTCATCCCAACTTCAATAATCCTACTAGCCTATTACCAAAACCATGGTCAGTCACTAGGAGATTAAGATCCTTCAGGTTGCTTAGCAACTAAGCTCCTTAGATCGGCCTAATGCAATAAGCATAGTGGTTCCTCGTTCTCCTTGAGTCAAACTAGTTTCCCATTGATATCACCGTGTGACTCGAGGGTCGTCGGTCTGCTAGCGGACAAGATCCTATCTATGTAGAACAAAGCATCATGTTGTCTGGGCCCTTAGTTGGACAACAAGCATTAGGAATCCCACAGATAGTAAAGCACAGATAATATAGTGATTATAATCAATCACAAACTAATGTAAAATAGATGGAGGAACATGACATCTTAGCAATACCTTACATTTCCCATGCCCAAGGATCTTTCTCACACATGAGAGAAGAAAGCATCATCTATATAATTAAATAAAGGGAGTTCTTCTAGATATTACCGTGGAGATCCACAATAAGAATAGAAAAATAATCCAACACAATTCAAGATAGGAAGAAACAATCTCAAACCATAATCTTGAACGGTGAAGATCTCTCTCTCTCAAGTACAAGTAATGGCTATGAGGGTGTGATGGCGAGGAGGTCGAAGATCGTGGTGCGAGATGAAGAACGTCTTCTCCTCCTTCTCCGGATCTCTTCTTTCTCCTTTATGGATGGGATGGCGGCTGCTATGCTATGATTTCGCCTCAGGCCTCTTCATGGAAGTTGTCCCTTTTGACAAGACGGAGGCGGCGGCATCTATACGGCGGGAACTATATGGCCAGAAAATATTCCCGCTGTATAGTTGCTCGTTAAAGCCTCCGTTGCCTCCCTCGATTGCTTCCAAAAAAGAGACTTGCTTGTTTTTGCTTGAATATTGTGTTTCTCTTGTTAAAACCTTATGTTGATGTCCAGAACCTTAAACAAACATTCAAAACCAAGTTTTCTTCACTACAAATGTACTAGCGTTAGGTAAAGCAAGAAAACAATCAAATCTAGGAGAAAACCATCAATAAAAAACATCAAAAATGTGTCAAATATCACAACTATCAACTCCCCCAAGCTTAGATGTTGCTCGCCCTCGATGGATAAGAAAATAAGGAAGAATAGCGGAGATTCGAGACTGAAATAAAAGAACTTACAAGCTCTAATTGGTGTCAAATTCTTTTCTTCACAATTCCTGCTGTCTTAAACATGATCATACAAGTACTCACAAGATTGCACTGAGTCCACTTCCTAACCACGTATATCTTGCTAGCAAATAAATCATATGCCCGAGCAAGTGTCAAAAGTTTAGCTAGGAAAGTGAAACAAATTCTTTTGGTGTCTCTCTTTGTTGAGAGATGAAACTTCTTTCTTTTTGTTCTTTAATCAATTAAGAGTGTCGTGGAAATGGCCACGCCAGTCGCTCCCACTGGCAGCGATTGAGTGTTTCGTGAGGAAGAGTTGGTGGCCATCTGCGGTGCGATATGGGGGCGGAGGCACATGGGTTTACCCAGGTTCGGCCCCCCGGAGGGTAAAGACCTACTCCTGCTAGATTAGATTATGAGAGAGTGAGTTATAGGGGTGGCGAGCTCGGCGGCTAGGCAGCGAGTCGCTTGAGGGGGTGTATGATGGAACGTAAGGTTCCAGGATACCCTAGGGAGGTTTATATATGAAGCACCTCGCTAGGGTTTACAAGCTGTCCACGAACAAGATAAGGATCCGGAGACTTTTGACCTAATCCGACTGGGCTTCCACTACGCTTCTGGGCTTCCAGTCGCCAGTCGATGGGCCTTTCCTTTCTTCATAGTCCAGTCGTTGTCCTTCAGATGCACTCGCAATACTTTCGGCCCACTTGGAACGTTCTGCTAGGCATACCCCCTTTGGCATATCCCCATCAGTAGTCCCCGAGGCCATCGTTGATGCAGGCGCGGGCGTCCTTTTGGCGTTCGGAGTAGGCGAGCCCAATTTGGGCGTCTAGTCGAGTCGGTGATGGACTCTATTAGAACCGAGGATAATTTCCCCATAGCTCCATTTGTCACTTCAATGAACATCACTACCGCCCAGTCGTCGTTTCGGCGAGAGGAAAGACTGGCGGGTGGTGAGTAGACAAAAGGAGTTGGACCGTCAAACCTGGTCAAACTATCCATTCGAATTTCCAACGGTAACTATGGCGCAATTACCATGAGTAATGGCTATCCCGATTTTGGCGGGTGACGTTTCCAATATAAGGGGAGTGATGGATCAGTTTCGCAATCCTTCTTCGCATTCATCATTCTTCATCATTTGTTCTTCCTTCCTGCGTTCTCCCGACTTACTCTCCCCGCGTCGCGCGATTCTACATCTTACTTGATGGCGCCTCCCAAGGGCTCATGGGGGAAATCCATGTGTACCAGGACCCAACTTAGATCCTTCGAGGATGTCGGGGTGCTCCGCAAGGGGAATTGGCGGGTTCCCCCCTCCTCCGAGACCGAGCCAAAACCACGACCCGGCGAGTTCATCTGCTTCACCAGTCATCTTGAGAGGGGCTTAGGGTTCCCCACCTCACTCTTCTTCCGCCGCTTCTGTGTGTACTACGCGATCAAGCCCTCAGATCTTGGTCCACACAGCATCGAGCAGCTGGTGATCTTCGTCGCCTTCTGCGAATGCTACCTTGGCTGCAGGCCATATTTCCCGCTATGGCTGGAGCTCTTCCACGGTCGCATCGGGCGCGAGGCGTCCAGCGGCTTGATGCTGGCCGCAGGCGGGGTCACCTTCCAATTGAAGCCGAAGGCCAACTTCGTCAAGCTCCTCCTGCCGAAGAAGGCCGTCAGCGAGTGGAAGAAGGGTTGGTTCTACGTCAAGGAAGCCACTCCCTCCGGTGAGGTGTCTCTTCCCGAGTTCGTCACCGAGAGGAGCGAGCCCCGTCGGTTGGCGCCGAAGAAGCTTCCTGAAGATCAGCGGATGGCCATCGCAGAAATGATGGATCAGATCCAGAAGCTGAAGGACCAGGGGTTGATTCCGATCAACCTCTACAATTGCTGGCTCGAGCGGCGCCTGGTTCCGCTGGCGGCTCAACCGCACTGGATGTACGAATAAAGTGGGAAGCATGACCCATCTCAAACCAGCAAGGAGTCATGGGAGGTCGAGGACTACAAGGCCGCCCTGAAGATGATTACCGACGCGGAGTTCACCGGCGTGGCGGTCGGGGTCGCCCCGTACACTCCTGTGAAGAATGAAGCCCCCACAGTAAGTTCTCTTTCCAATCACTACGTCTGTCTTTCAATTTCAGTCTTCTCGCTTGGGGTTTTTTGACTCGTGGTGGTTCTCAGCTTTTTCAGGTATGGGAGGGTTAGCTCCCTCCGCTTGATGAGGAGGTTCCCTAGGAACTGGAGGAAGACTCTGAGGGGGATCCTTCCGACAGCGAAGGGGAGGAAGAAGAGGTCCCTCCCCCAGCGCATGTGGCTCGCAAGGTTCGGATGCAGAGGCAACGAGAAGTCGAAGCAAGCCGTAACCTAGACGAGCTCGAAGAAGGCGACGAGGTCGCCTAGGAACAAACGTCCTGACGCACTGCTATGCCATCGAAGCCCCCACGCCGGCCCAAGTCGCCAGCAAAAAGGCCTACGTCACCGGCCAGGTCGTCGGTGGTGTTCGAGTCAGATGACGATTCCGACGACGAAGGATCTCCTGAAGTCTCGCACAAGGCCCCAAGGGACGCAGTCCCAGCGAAGGGGTTGGAGGGCGAGGACACGGAAGTGGTGGTAGAGGTTCCCCTGGCGGCGATTGTGCCGTCGACCTTGGGGGTTCCAAGCCAAGAGGCAGCTGAGGTGATGGCGTCCAAGTCGCCACAGCCGTCAAAGGCGGCCGCATCGGAGCCGGAGATCCCGGCGACTGTAGCTTCATCGTCGAGGAAGCCCTTAGTTTCATGGGCTTCGGACGTCTTCGAGAGGGGGCTCAGCCGCAAGCTTGGTCCCGAGTTGGACAAGCCCGCCCATATTAGCACCGGGCTTCGTGTCCTTCCAGTCACTAAGTAAGTAGTGCTTCCTCGTCCCGATTCGCCTTGCTTCTTTTGTGTTGGTGTCGTGCTGATTGAAGGGCCTCATGCAGGTTGGGGGCTAAAAAGATTGGTCGCCCTTTGGTGGCTAAGATTCCACCGTCCACTGACATGGGAGAGGGCGATCTACCCAAGAAGAGGAAGGCCTCCAAAGATGTGGCGACCGCCGAGGTCGCGACGAAGCAGAAGGGGGGCGCCGACGATGTTGCGACCAGGGGAAGCGCCGCGGAGCCAGCTGCTGCGCCAGTCACCAAAGAGGTGGCGGTGACGCGATCGGAGCCAACCTTGGCTTCGTCCGTGCCCTCGTTTTATGGCGAAGGGATTTCCAGGTGTTGTGGACACGCAATATCCGGAGAGTCCGGAAATCGTGGATGCGGACATTGGGTCCCGCCGCGGGCGCACCTCCTTCACAATCCCAACGACTGATGCCAGGGAAGTCCACAAGATGCTCGGCGCTGCTATTAAGGATTGTCCAGTCCCCGAATTCCTGGTCGCTGAATTTCAGCGGCTGGGAATTGGTTTTCTCTGTCTTTCTTCTCCAATCCCCTAGTTCCTAGTCACTGAATTTCGGCGACTAGGAATTGGTTTTCTTTGTCTTCCTTTTCCAGTCCCCGAGTTCCTAGTCGCTGAATTTCAGCGGCTGGGAACTGGGTTTTGTTTTTCTTCCTTCTCGAGTCCCCGAGTTCCTAGTCGCTGAATTTCAGCGGCTGGGAACTGGGTTTTGTTTTTCTTCCTTCTCCAGTCCCCGAGTTCCTAGTCGCTGAATTTCAGCGGCTGGGAACTGGGTTTTGTTTTTCTTCCTTCTCCAGTCCCCGAGTTCCTAGTCGCTGAATTTCAGTGGTTGGGAACTGGGTTTTGTTTTTCTTCCTTCTCTAGTCCCCGAGTTCCTAGTCGCTTAATTTCAGTTGTTGGGAACTGGGTTTTGCTTTGTCAAATGCTTAGGTGAGTTTTTGTGTATACGGATTGCAAAGGGAGTCAACTAATTGGCAAGCTGCAAGAGAGCGCTTGGAGCGTGACTTGCACGAGGCGCAGGAGGTGAACCGGTGTCTTCAAGAAACTATTGGTGAGTGTCTGTTTGGCTTTTATTCTTCTTTTTCTGGTGTGAGCTGGTTGTGTGCAATACTCTGATGTCTTCACTTTCAGATACTTTCCCGGCTGAGATCTCCAAGGCCCGTGAGGGATATGTCCCACTCGCCGAACTGGACGCGGCGAATGGGCGAATAGATTCCCTGGTCAAGGACTCTAAGGAGGCTAAGGCGGCCTCAATTTCTTCGGAGGAACGGGCGAAGGCTGCCGTCGCCGTGGCTGAAGAAGAACGCAATGCCACGGACTCCATCATCGTGGGGCTCCATAACAAGCAGACTGCCTTGGAGAAGCACGTCAAGGAAAACTGCCGCAAACTCCTTGGTGAGTCTTCGTCTTTACTTTACCCTTTTGTCGAGTCCTCGCTTTGGGGGTTTCATTGTTTCACTGACGTCTCACATTGCAGCTGTGGTAGGCCAAAGCGACCCGGTTGTGCAGACTTACAACGCCTTGCAGTGTGTGACTGCCATGGTGAATGCAGCCACGGCTTCGGCATTGTGCATCTAGGCAGCTCTCCAGGGCATGTCTCCCACCGAAGTTGTCCCTGGGGGACTGACGGAGGTGTGGCGCTATCTTGGAGAGGCACCTGCCATTGTGGAGTGGATGACGCGCTCGGAGTTCAGGCGCGGGGCCGCCACGGCGTTGAGGTTGGGTCTCGCACATTTCCCCGACGACTTCGATCTTTACGATGTGATGAGTGGCTATCCGTCGGGTGGTGGCGTTGCTTCTTCATCAGGGCTTGTGGAGTAAACAAATGTAATTGTTCAAGTTGTAATGTATGCCAAGTGGCGAATGCTGTATGGTATTTTTTCAATGTATGCCACGGGGAGTTGATCGACTCGTGTTATGATTGGGAAAATGTTTTGTTCATGAATTGTTTTGATTGAGCGAGTCCCCGAGCGCGTCCGCCCTTTAATGGGGTATAACTTGATTGTGTACTTTTATGTGTTTTATTTATTTATGCATTGTTTTTATCCCTCGCGTCTTCTGGGTGGCGAGTCCCCAAGCGCGGGTAGGACTGATGTATGAGCGAGTCCTCGAGCGTGATGCCCGACCGTACTGGTCGTGATCCTGTTGCAGGTTGTGAATGCGTTGTTTGTAACGCGTCTCCTCCCCTGGCCCGGAGAGCCAGTCGCTTGGCGAGCCCTAGGCAGCTCTCTTACTTGGTGTGTTCCCGAGCCGCGTGGGGGGTTCCCGTTTTGCGGAGTCCCCGTGCGTGGTACTTAACCGTTCGAGTCGCTATGTGCGGGGGTGGGAGGGACATAGCGCTATAGGAAGCGTGTATTGGATGTCTTGGCCCGGTGGGCCAGTCGGGCTAGGCGACTCCAATGGCAGCGGTGGGTTGGCATTTTTCGTGGACGACCCAAGGCCCGAATTTTTTTCGGTGCCCTTGTGCCGCACTACTTTGCCGTGCCGGTCGCTCGACCAGAGGTTGACTTCCATAAGTAGCGTATTACTGGCATGTACGAGTGCGAGTGGCACAAGAATATGGCGAGTGGGCATAATTTGTGCAATCCGACTGAATTTCATTATATATTTCGATGGAGTAGAGTGTGAGATTCTAAGTATAGAACTTTCTGAGGAGGTTTACATTCCATGGCCTCCCGACCTCCAATTGGCCATCACCCCGTATGTCGATGAGGTAGTAGGCGTCGTTGCCAAGGACTCGGCCTATGGCGAATGGCCCCTCCCATGGGGGGGAGAGCTTGTGCATGCCCTTCTTGTCTTCGGCCAGTCGTAGGACCAGGTCGCCTTCCTGGAAGGTGCGAGTTCGCACTCGGCGGCTGTGATAGCGGTGGAGTCCTTGCTGGTATATGGTGGTGTGGGAGTGAGCCAAGTCGCGTGCCTCGTCAAGTTGATCGATGCTGTCTTGGCAGACGTAGTTGGCGACTCGAGGTGAGTCGTGCTCCAGGTCTGTTGGCATTACGGCCTCGGTGCCATACACCATGAAGAAAGGCGTGAACCCGGTTGATCGGTTGACGGAGGTGCGAATCCCCCATATCACAGAGGGGAGCTCGTCGACCTAGCATCCTGGGGTGCGCTCGAGGGGCACCTACAGTCGCGGCTTGAGCCCGTGGAGGACGCTCTGGTTGGCGCGCTCTGCTTGGCCATTTGATTCTGGGTGGGCGACTGATGCGAGGTCGAGTCGGATGCCGTGTTCTTCACAGAATTCCGCCATGGTCCCCTTGGCGAAGTTGGTGCCGTTGTCTGCTTGGTTTGTGGAAAAGAACACACATGCAATGACCACTAGTTGATCCATAAGTTGTTTGTGGAAAAGTACACACATGAAATGAGTCTAGTGGATCCATGTGTGGTTTGTGGAAAGAACACACATGCAATGACTCTAGTGTTCGTTTTAGTATAAGAACACACATGCAATGACTCTAGTGGTTGATCGATGTGTGGTTTGTGGAAATAACACACATGCAATGACTCTAGTGGTTGATCCACGTGTGGTTTGTGGAAATAAAACACGTCCAATGACTGTAATGGATCCATAAGTTGTTTGTGGAAAATAACACACATGCAATGAGTCTAGTGGATCCATGTGTGGTTTGTGGAAAAGAACACACGTGCAATGACTCTAGTGCTGGTTTGTGGTTTTAGTATAAGAACAAACATGCAATTACTCAAATGGATCCATACGTGGTTTCTGGAAAGAGCACACATGCAATGACTCTAGTTGATCCATATGTGGTTTGTGGAAAGAATACACATGCAATGACCACTGGTGGATCCATGTGTGGTTTGTGGAAAAGAACAGACATGCAATGACCGCTGGTTGATCCATGTGTGGTTTGTGGAAAGAACACATATGCAATGACCACTTGTTGATCCATGTGTGGTTTGTGGAAAGAACACACATGCAATTATAGTGGTGGATCCATGTGTGGTTTGTGGATAGAACACACATGCAATGACTCTGGTGCTAGTTTTAGAATAAGAACATACATGCAATGATTCTAGTGGGTCCACATGTGGTTTGTGGAAAAGAACACACATGCAATGACTACTGGTTGATCCATAAGTTGTTTGTGGAAAAGAACACACATGCAATGAGTCTAGTGGGTCCATCTGTGGTTTGTGGAAAAGAACACACATGCAATGACTCTAGTGCTGGTTTGTGGTTTTAGCATAAGAACAAACATGCAATTACTCAAATGGATCCCTATGTTTTTTGTGGAAAGAACACACATGCAATGACTCTGGTTGATCCATATGTGGTTTGTGGAAAGAAGACACATGCAATGACCACTAGTGGATCCATGTGTGGTTTGTGGAAAAGAACACACATGCAATGACCACTGGTTGATCCATAAGTTGTTTGTGGAAAAGAACACACATGCAATGTGTCTAGTGGATCCATGTGTGGTTTGTGGAAAAGAACACACATGCAATGACTCTAGTGTTGGTTTGTGGTTTTAGTATAAGAACAAACATGCAATTACACAAATGGATCCATATGTGGTTTGTGGAAAGAACACACGTGCAATGACTCTAGTTGATCCATATGTGGTTTGTGGAAAGAACACACATGCAATGACTCTAGTTGATCCATATGTGGTTTGTGGAAAGAACACACATGCAATGACCACTGGTGGATCCATGTGTGGTTTGTGGAAAAGAACACACATGCAATGACAACTGGTTGAGCCATAAGTTGTTTGTGGAAAAGAACACACATGCAATGAGGCTAGTGGATCCATGTGTGGATTGTGGAAAGAACACACATGCAATGACTCTAGTGTTGGTTTTAGTATAAGAACACACATGCAATGACCTTAGTGGTTGATCCATGTGTGGTTTGTGGAAATAACACACATGCAATGACTCTAGTGGTTGATCCATGTGTGTTTTGTGGATAACACACATGCAATGACTGTAATGGATCCATAAGTTGTTTGTGGAAAAGAACACACATGCAATGAGTCTAGTGGATCCATGTGTGTTTCTGGAAAAGAACACACATGCAATGATTCTAGTGCTGGTTTGTGGTTTTAGTATAAGAACAGACATGCAATTACTCAAATGGATCCATATGTGGTTTGTGGAAAGAACACACATGCAATGACTCTGGTTGATCCATATGTGGTTTGTGGAAAGAACACACATGCAATCACCACTGGTGGATCCATGTATGGTTTGAGGAAAAAATAACACACATGCAATGACCACTGGTTGATCCATGTGTGGTTTGTGGAAAGAACACATATGCAATGAGTCTAGTGGATCCATGTGTGGTTTGTGGAAAAGAACACACATGAAATGACTCTAGTGCTGGTTTGAGTATAAGAACACACATGCAATGACTCTAGTGGTTGATCGATGTGTGGTTTGTGGACATAGCACACATGCAATGACTCTAGTGGTTGATCGATGTGTGGTTTGTGGAAAAGAATACACATGCAAGGACTCTAGTGTTGGTTTGTGGTTTTAGTATAAGAACAAACATTCAATTACTCAAATGGATCCATATGTGGTTTGTGGGAAGAACACACATGCAATGACTCTGGTTGATCCATATGTGGTTTGTGGAAAGAACACACATGCAATGACCACTATTGGATCCATGTGTGGTTTGTGGAAAAGAACCCACATGCAATGACCACTGGTTGATCCATTTGTGGTTTCTGGAAAGAACACACATGTAGTGACCACTTATTGATCCATATGTGGTTTGTGGAAAGAACACACATGCAATGACCACTGGTGGATCCATCTGTGGTTTGTGGAAAAGAACACACATGCAATGACCACTAGTTGATCCATAAGTTGTTTGTGGAAAAGTACACACATGAAATGAGTCTAGTGGATCCATGTGTGGTTTGTGGAAAGAACACACATGCAATGACTCTAGTGTTCGTTTTAGTATAAGAACACACATGCAATGACTCTAGTGGTTGATCGATGTGTGGTTTGTGGAAATAACACACATGCAATGACTCTAGTGGTTGATCCACGTGTGGTTTGTGGAAATAAAACACGTCCAATGACTGTAATGGATCCATAAGTTGTTTGTGGAAAATAACACACATGCAATGAGTCTAGTGGATCCATGTGTGGTTTGTGGAAAAGAACACACGTGCAATGACTCTAGTGCTGGTTTGTGGTTTTAGTATAAGAACAAACATGCAATTACTCAAATGGATCCATACGTGGTTTCTGGAAAGAGCACACATGCAATGACTCTAGTTGATCCATATGTGGTTTGTGGAAAGAATACACATGCAATGACCACTGGTGGATCCATGTGTGGTTTGTGGAAAAGAACAGACATGCAATGACCGCTGGTTGATCCATGTGTGGTTTGTGGAAAGAACACATATGCAATGACCACTTGTTGATCCATGTGTGGTTTGTGGAAAGAACACACATGCAATTATAGTGGTGGATCCATGTGTGGTTTGTGGATAGAACACACATGCAATGACTCTGGTGCTAGTTTTAGAATAAGAACACACATGCAATGATTCTAGTGGGTCCACATGTGGTTTGTGGAAAAGAACACACATGCAATGACTACTGATTGATCCATAAGTTGTTTGTGGAAAAGAACACACATGCAATGAGTCTAGTGGTTCCATATGTGGTTTGTGGAAAAGAACACACATGCAATGACTCTAGTGCTGGTTTGTGGTTTTAGCATAAGAACAAACATGCAATTACTCAAATGGATCCCTATGTTGTTTGTGGAAAGAACACACATGCAATGACTCTGGTTGATCCATATGTGGTTTGTGGAAAGAACACACATGCAATGACCACTAGTGGATCCATGTGTGGTTTGTGGAAAAGAACACACATGCAATGACCACTGGTTGATCCATAAGTTGTTTGTGGAAAAGAACACACATGCAATGTGTCTAGTGGATCCATGTGTGGTTTGTGGAAAAGAACACACATGCAATGACTCTAGTGTTGGTTTGTGGTTTTAGTATAAGAACAAACATGCAATTACACAAATGGATCCATATGTGGTTTGTGGAAAGAACACACATGCAATCACCACTGGTGGATCCATGTATGGTTTGAGGAAAAAATAACACACATGCAATGACCACTGGTTGATCCATGTGTGGTTTGTGGAAAGAACACATATGCAATGAGTCTAGTGGATCCATGTGTGGTTTGTGGAAAAGAACACACATGAAATGACTCTAGTGCTGGTTTGAGTATAAGAACACACATGCAATGACTCTAGTGGTTGATCGATGTGTGGTTTGTGGACATAGCACACATGCAATGACTCTAGTGGTTGATCGATGTGTGGTTTGTGGAAAAGAATACACATGCAAGGACTCTAGTGTTGGTTTGTGGTTTTAGTATAAGAACAAACATTCAATTACTCAAATGGATCCATATGTGGTTTGTGGGAAGAACACACATGCAATGACTCTGGTTGATCCATATGTGGTTTGTGGAAAGAACACACATGCAATGACCACTATTGGATCCATGTGTGCTTTGTGGAAAAGAACCCACATGCAATGACCACTGGTTGATCCATTTGTGGTTTCTGGAAAGAACACACATGTAGTGACCACTTATTGATCCATATGTGGTTTGTGGAAAGAACACACATGCAATGACCACTGGTGGATCCATCTGTGGTTTGTGGAAAAGAACACACATGCAATGACCACTAGTTGATCCATAAGTTGTTTGTGGAAAAGTACACACATGAAATGAGTCTAGTGGATCCATGTGTGGTTTGTGGAAAGAACACACATGCAATGACTCTAGTGTTCGTTTTAGTATAAGAACACACATGCAATGACTCTAGTGGTTGATCGATGTGTGGTTTGTGGAAATAACACACATGCAATGACTCTAGTGGTTGATCCACGTGTGGTTTGTGGAAATAAAACACGTCCAATGACTGTAATGGATCCATAAGTTGTTTGTGGAAAATAACACACATGCAATGAGTCTAGTGGATCCATGTGTGGTTTGTGGAAAAGAACACACGTGCAATGACTCTAGTGCTGGTTTGTGGTTTTAGTATAAGAACAAACATGCAATTACTCAAATGGATCCATACGTGGTTTCTGGAAAGAGCACACATGCAATGACTCTAGTTGATCCATATGTGGTTTGTGGAAAGAATACACATGCAATGACCACTGGTGGATCCATGTGTGGTTTGTGGAAAAGAACAGACATGCAATGACCGCTGGTTGATCCATGTGTGGTTTGTGGAAAGAACACATATGCAATGACCACTTGTTGATCCATGTGTGGTTT